>JZKD02S1625186.1:26830-58830 GCA_000966675.3 Picea glauca
AATGTGATCGTGGTCGTTGATCCATGAGTGATCTGGACCATCGGTTTAGTGTGAAAAACTTTCGGCATTTCGCCATCCGGGAAACTAGAGGGAAAAAACCCTCGTCTTCGCAAGTCACGAAATCCCAATATACGAAACCCCGATGTGCTCTGTGGATGAGCCGGTTTAGTGTGAATAAGTTTCGGCGTTTCAGCATCCAGGAAACTAGAGGGCAAGACCCCTCATCTTCGCAAGTCAAGAAATCCCGATATATGAAACCCAGATGCACGATTAACTCTGAGTGTCTTTCAACACCCTTAAGCTCAGGAGGGATGGTGACCGTCAGATCCAGATCAACAAGGGTCGTTGATCTCATACACGAATTCCCATATTTAAATTCGAGGATTGGAGTGACAAGAGATTTGGATTCACTGCATCGTGAACTCCTGGTTCACGAAACTCCGAAAAGATCTGGACCGTTGGATCCAAATCATTGAGGATCGTTGGATCTCGTACAAGACCTCGCGTATCGGAGTTCGGGGAATGGAGTGACCAGTGGTTTGGGTCATTGAATTTTGAATTCCCAGTTACTGAAATCCAGATACGGCCAGGACCGTCGGATCAGGGGGAGATTCGCAGCCGTCAATCTCATTGAAGGTAAGATTTTGGGTTTTGGGGTTTGAAGAGTCGAAAGACTTGACTCTCTTGCATCGGTGAGTCCCAAAATGTGAAAGGTGCTTCTTGGATTTGCACAGTCATAACCAACGATCACATGGAGGTGGATAAGGGAAGAGCTAGCCTACGCTAGGCCCCAGCAAGAACTTGGGGATTCTATCCCTTGAGGAAGAGAGAAAATTTTATTTTTGTTGTAGTGGGTATGTGACAGACATATTCATAAGTTTGTCAATGTGGCTTAGTAAGGTCTACAAACCTACTCATGAGGTGTATGAAATATGATATACCCCTTTCCTTGCAACAACTCTTAAAACAATCTTGTAAGTAGGATGGAAAAGTGAGTAAGAACAATGTTATAAGAGCATCCTCTTCTGCCAACTTTATCTCTCTCAAATACTCCAAAATATTTACAATGTGAGGAGTTGGGAGGCCCAATAATGTTGGAGAGTTGTTTATCCATTTTGTATCAAAGTAATTTGGGTATCCTTGAAAACTTTTGAAATCAATACTTGGATACATTTGTTCCCAGTGTTCCATGATCCCATAACTTGGAAATATCACAGAAAGTAAGGTGGCACCCTGAGAAATATTAGTGGAGTCGCCAGATAATTTGTCTGAAACCATCAAAGGATAAGGGAAAACACCTTAGTGGAGTCTCCAGGTAAGCTTGTAAGATAAGGCTCTTGAGGCAAGGCTTACCAAAAAGATTTGTCGTTTGAGGAGAATTGACTTAGTGTTCCCTGACAATAGCGCAAAAATGTTATCGCACAGTTTGTAACTAGGTCAAATGGTTATAATATGGAGGTCCAAACTGGCCTAACAGCAACCTATCCCACCCAATGTCACCTCAATGGGGAGTTTATTTCTCTTTAGAGAGGTTAGGCCCAGGGGAGATGTCCCCGATGACCTATGGTTTTGAAGAGGCAAAATCTAAAAGGACAAAAATAAGATTTCCCCCTTCACAAATCACCACCAAAACAGATAGTCCTGGCTAAACGGCCAATAATAAAGTAAATCCCCAATGAAAAACACCTTTTTGGAACAAAGCAATAGCAGACTAAAATATGCAATCTATATTTCAATGGGTTACTACTTCATAAGACTATCTGCAATTTAAATAAGCAATTATGGCTATAAATATTGACGAAGTCAATGTTTATCAATGTAGCAATGCAAATAATATCACTTCCTCAATAAATATTGAAATGGCATGGCATTCAATGTAATAATGCCTAAACCATCATTCAATTGCTCTTAAAACAAGACATTGTTGCATAAAAATGAAATATTCAGGTGTGACGTCAACAATTTAGGGTTAGCAGTTGGGGTTAGTGTAGTTAGTGTTTCAATTTAAAAAGGGGTTTGAGAGTTGTTTGATCAATTTCACTTCAATGTTGGAGGTCTAAGATCAGTGTCTTAGCATTAATGGAGTCAATTTAATAGAGGACGCAAGGGTTGAAGGAGGACGACTAAATACTAGAAGGAAGAGTTATGAAGTGTTCCTATGGCAGGGCCCCAAAATCAAATCCCTAGGGGAGAGAGGCTCACTTCGGTGTTGCTAAAGCAAGGCCTCGTGCTCTCTCCTCCTTCCTTAGGTTGACTTGGAAAAAATAGCTAGCATAAACAATAAATCAAGACAAGAGAGTGTAGTGAGGGAGAGTATTGCTACAGCAAGGCTCTATCACCAAACCCTAGAAGAAAAATGGCCCTAGGTGTAGATAACCTAGGCCTGGGATGTCTCCTCCTTCTTGACTTATGGAAAGTACAGCTAGCAATAGGGGAAGAAAAGAAGAAGAGTGTAGCAAAGGCTAGGCTCTTTTCCTTCTTCAATGGCTAAAATGTTTCTCTTTTAGGGGACTTGAGACAAGGACCTACTTGTGTGCTTGTCACCTAGGGTTTTGATTCAAAAAATGATAAATACATGTAAGAAAATAAGACTACAACCATTCAATTAAGAAGTTTTACAGCAAAATACTTACAATTCCTCAAGAAATAACCATGCAAACCCTAGTTGTAACACCTTCCTTCAAGAGAAACACCATAAAATGCCAAGAAATGCCTTTGTTCAAAAAGTGTACCTCACTAAACCAGAAAAAATACCCAAGTAGGGCGCTAAAATCAGACCTCACTAATGAGTGAGTGATGTGTTATGATAAAATGAGAGAGAAAACCCTCAATATATAGTGTATCAATGACCTAATTTAACTTTTTAGGTCATAAAAAGGCCGACAAGGCCATAATGTCAAAATAATATTGTTTTTACATTAAATTGTTAAATTAAAACCCTAATTGAGCTGCAAAGAGAGTAAAATCCCCTTCAAGGGAGGCGCTAGCCCCTTTTAGAGAAAATGAGACATCTAGGAGCAAAACATTATCCCCCGAGGGGCCACTCCAACATGCCACACGTGCCAATTGCCTTGTCAAACTTCCACATGATCAAGATGATGTCATGAGCCTATAGGTGACGTCCTGGGCCATCTAGGGAAAACGTCTCACTGGAAGTGGGTCAATCCCCCTAGGTCGGGCTCTGCCAAAGTGCCTCTGATGGAACATCCTCTTCTTCTCCGGTGTAAAACCCTAGTCAAACCAACGTCCTATATCCACCTCTTGATGAGGTTTTAGCATCCATATGGTGGGATCTTCAGCCCAATGGAGGTCTGAATTGATCATCTCCCCATGTGTACCAGTACAAATAGTACCTGTCCGTCAGGCATGGTCCTGCACATCAAAAGCTACGCCCTCCATGGGATCATCAATCATCGGGATCATAGAAATTTTAATCACATCTCATCATCAATATTATCAAACATATGCATAACACCCTAATACATCAGTCAATAGCTCAAAGACATTACAAAAACCTACAATACAAGATTGGAGAACAAGACAAGACGTCTTATTGGGCTAGTATTCACAAGAAAAGGAAAATTTCCAGGAGGATTTTATCCAATCCATGTAAGTGAGGTGATGTGGCTAGGGGATGTCCAGACATGTGGTTGAAGTGAGAGCCAAGGATGCATAATGTTATCTGTGGGTGCCTTTATAGAAGGTGAGTTGTACATGTCATAGACACAGTTTTCCAAGCTCGTTCTCACCTTTATTCTTTTCCTAATTTATTTATTTTTTTATTTTCTTTTTCCTCTTCTTTTTCTTTTCATTCAAGGGCTAACCAAAGGACACTACCTTGGCATGGTGACTAGAGATGACAGTGTTACCCACAAGTACTTTCACATAGATGAGAAGGTTGGCCCATGATGAGACCCCCTTTCCCTTGGCCATGCAAACAAATGTCACTACACCGGCGTGGTAACCAGATGGTGGAAATGTCATACTACTAGGTTCTCATGAACCTAATGGGTTGGCTTGTGATGAGACCCCCTATCCTCTGACTAGATCTTGTTTGTTATTTTTTGGGTCCCTCCTATTTATTTCTGAGAGGATTTTTATTGCCTTCTCGGGGATCCCTGGGCAAAGCATCTCGAGGTTTCATTTTAGGNGGGCTAATGTAAGATCCAAGAAGTTGTTAGAGATAAAAGGAATCAGATGCATATATTTAAAGGTTTCAATGATCAAAAGTGACACATACCATGATACCTGGACCAATTACCTCATTGAGCAAGAATCTTCTGATACAAAACCAAGTTGATGGTGATGGATGTTGCTACTGCTGACAAGACAAATCTGATGGAAGAATAAAAGGATAGGCCCTCCAGGGCCATGCTCAGGTCAATCCTGATCTCGGTACTCCATGTCTAGGACCTGTGGGCCTCGAGACATGATCTCCTAGTTATCCCTAAAATCGGGGATAACAAAGCCTAAATTTTACAAGAACTGAATATGATCATTTTGTTTACTTTAAAAAGTTGGAAAATGGCATGTTTATTATTTTGGTGTTATATGTTGATGATATGTTTGTGGCAAGAAAAAGCATGGTATAAATCAACAGGTTAAAGGATCAGTTGGTAGGGTGTTTGATATGAAGGATCTAGGAGCAGCAAAACAAATCTTGGGCATGGGGATACACATAGACGGGAAAAATGGTAAGTTGTGGTTATCACAACAAAAGTATGTGAAGAAAATACTTATGAGATTGGTTATGAATAATGTGAAACCCGTAAATATCCCTTTGGCTTCCCATTTCAATCTTTCTTCGGGTTTATGTCCTAGTAATGACGAAGAAAATGATTATATGTCTCGTGTCCCATATGATAATGCAGTGGGAAGTTTGATGTATGTGATGGTGAGTACTAGACTAGATATTTCACATGCAGTTGGTGTTGTCAGTCGATACATGTAAAATATAGGAAAATAGCATTGGGAATTAATGAAATGGGTGCTTCGATATATTAGAGGCACAAGCAGTTATTCTATCACCTATGATGATTCCATAGATTCAGTTTGTGGTTATGTAGATTTAGATTTTGCGGGTGAATTGGACAAAATGAGATCCACTTCAGGATATGTCTTTACTATTGAAGGAGGACCTATTAGTTGGATGTCAAAGCTTCAAAATGTAGTCACTTTATCCACTATGGAGGCAGATTATATGGCTACTTCACATGCATGCAAAGAGGCAATTTGGTTACAGGGTTTATTGGTGAGTTTGGAATGATGCAGGACAAAATGAAAGTATTTTGTGATATTCAAAGTGTTATTCATCTGGCTATTAATCCCTCTTATCACAGTAAGATGAAGCATATTTATGTTAAGTACCATTTTGTAAGACAGGTTGTTAATGAAGGTGGAGTGGCTCTGGAAAAGGTCCATACAAAAGTGAATTATGCAACCATGTTTACGAAACCAGTTTTGTTAGAGAAGCTACAGTGGTGTCTGGATTCTCTTGGTTTGCAGAAAAGGTGATGAATTAATTAAGGGCATGATATAATAGGTAAATTGTTGACAAGGTGGAGATTGTTGGAAACATGCCAATGAATTTCCTCATGCGGTCACATGCAGATGCACATGTGCATTCATGCAATCTATTTATGAACTTTCCGTGTAACTATGTGATCTATTCATGATCATTCTATGTAACTGAGTGATAGATGTTATATATATGAGCATACTCATAGAGGTATAGTACAATGCAATCTAGAAAGAAACGAGTGTGTGAGGAGAGGATGGTTGTATGCCTATGAAGGCTATTGTAATTCTCCCTTGAATAATAAGAAGATTGATAATCATTGCTCATGGTTTTATCCCGAGTTGGGTTTCCACATAAATCATTGTGTCAAGTGTATGATTGTTGTGCTTGGTTTTATGCATGTTTGATCTTTCTTAGTTTATGCTATGTTATATATTCTATGTTTTGCTTCTGCTACCTAACATGGTGATGGAACCCCATGAAGGAACCAGCATGGCCCATCACTAGTATGAGTGCAAATAATTGTGCCGAAGAATAAAAGTAATTTTGTTTGGACGGAGGCCATGATCGTTGAAATGGTAAGCAAGTGTAATTTTCCTCAAATGCTCCCCAAATTTTCATGGCAGGTGAACAACTCACATGACAGTGACATGGCGGTGGTGGGTGATAGGGCAGTGGTGACCGGGCAGATTTTAAAAAACAAGTTATTTTATGAAGACGTTTTAGGAAGATGACAGGTTTCAAGGAAAAGATTTCGTTTACATATGTCTTCATTTTAATTTAAATTAAAAAATAAATAAGAGTGTTTTTTTTTTCTAATTAAAAAAATAAATAAAAATGTTTTTTAGTGGTAAAATTTATCATAATTCAGTTGTTAACTAGTAGAGAGTATAACTATTATTAGATACTATTTTCAAATGCAAGTTGTCTCATAGATAATAATTTATAAGACGATAAACTTTCAGTCTTGCTAGATGTTACTAGATATTTGACTATTAATCAGTTTTGTTAGGTTTAAGGAAGACTTAGCTCTGACATTCATTTATATAGTAAATGTTTCTTTTTCAATTTCTCAAGTTTAGTTATAGTTGTCATGAGTTAGAAGTATTTTTTATTTTTTCTCAATTAGAAAGGTTATGGGCTCATCTCTCTTGATTCTCTATAAAATAGTCAATTTTTTTCTTATGATTTCAATATTAAAATTTTACACTTTCACAAATTTTAATATTATATATATATTAGATTTAATTTGTAAAATACCTAATATTTAAACAATATTAAATCCAAATTTTGATACGTCATAAATTGTTTTTGGATTTTCAAAAAAAAAACATCAAATTTTAACACCACCTATCTTTATTATCAAACACATTCTCCTATAATAAAAGACACAACTACCTCCCCTATCTAGTCTTTCACTTCATGAAATAACTTAAGAATATAGATGGATCAATAAAAAAATGGTATTTGCTATAAGAATAACCTATCCCTACTGTCAAACATAGTATGAGGGTTATAACTTGGAAGAGAATGACATTCTTATGCATACAAATAGAGTGCATGCTTTTTTATTCTTATGAATTAAAGAAGCTTGTATTAAGAGAAATGTATAATGTTCCATAAGCTCGACATCCTAGTTATCACAAAACAATTGTAGTAGTAAGAAGTCAATATGTTTTTCTAGGAATGAAGAAGGATGTGGTTTATTACATAGCAAAGTGAATGGAATGTCAAAGAGTAAAGGCTAAACAAAAATATCTATCTTGTTTGCTACAACGATTACCAGTTATAGAGTGGAAATGGAAAGTGGTAACTATTGATTTTATCAATGTGTTTCCCATGACAACAAAGGAACATGATTCAATAATGGTAGTGGTGGAAAAATTAACCAACACTACTCACTTTATTCTAGTTAAGTTGACTCATAAGGTAGTTAATATACCAAAGATTTACTTGAAGGAGATTGTCAAGTTGCACAAGATACCTAAGGAAATTATTTTAGAAAAGATTGGAAGTTTACCTCAAACTTTTGAAAATGATTATTCAACGGTTTTGGTACAAAAATAAACTTTTGTACAACCTAAAATCCACAAACATATGGGAAAACATAGAGAGTCAATCAAATGATTGAAGACGTGTTAAGAATGCATGTGATGGATATTGGATAAGCCATCGAAGGGGATGGATTACTTACATTTAGTAGAATTTTCCTACAATAATGGATATCAAGTGATCTGTTAACTATCGTGGATATTCCATTGGAACGGTTCATCACAACATATCTTACAATATTCTGAAATATTTTATTATGATATCTATTAGCTTATATCTGAGATTTATTATTACTAGCTTATTGATCAAATTTACGAAAAAAAAAAATGAAATATAAAAAGAAAAGAACAAGCAAATGAACACAACATGTATCTTGGGAAAATTGATATGGGAGTGTAATATCCCTCAACCGAACCCAATTGTAAATGTAATATAAGTGTGCTTAAGCTGGTGAGTTGTTTTAACATCATTTTATAATGCACTCCATATGGCATAGTGTGCACATGAACTGCGCAGTAAAACGATGTAGTGTGCACATTCCTGGATATCACGCGTAGTAACTAAAGTGCGCATAGTATGGAGGAAAACAAGCCTTGTGTATATGATATGTGTTATAGGCTGGTGAGCTAGTTATTATGAGTTGGGATGCTTATGTTTTGGCATTAGGCCGGAACGCCTAGATGTTAAAGGCCAGTGCACCTATTTTGTACATGACTCATGATTAATATAAAATACATCGTTGCACATAGACTGAACACGATAAAAGAGATGGGGGACTGAACTTCACCAGTTAGGGAAAGGGAGGGCCAACAGTCAAGGGAATATTATATTAATATTTCCTAAAGTATAAAGTATGGAAAATTATTTTATCCTGAGTTCTAAAGTTGGGGACAAGCGGACCAAAGTAACTTCTGATATGACAAGTGTCAAGTTGGGGACATGCATTCATATCATGGGGGGAGGACTTAGCTAATTTGGTCACTTTCACAGGGATTTTTACTAGCAGTTTGGACCATCATTCTCACCATCCCTTTCACTAGGAGTTTCACAGTGATTCTTTCCTTCACTCAGTTATCCTGTCAATGACTCCATGACCATTTTCACTCACACAGTCTGTTATCCTTGAGACATCCATTTCTCCATTTATGAGCTTATTCCCGTAGCCTTTTCTGGTTGGTGTGTACCTGGTTAGCTTGGAACGGGATTTAAGAAGAGGGGTGTCAGGCCCGTGAGCAATTCTTCGAGCATGAGAATTGTTGGGGATTGATTCCCTAAGGTGCTAAACCATTTACCTAGGTGGAGTTCAGTCCCAGCTCGGGGGTGACTCACTGTTGAGAGTGATGAACAGTGTAGCCTAAGGCTAGGAGGTTCGTGGATGGTCTGTACACAGTTGGTGACAATATTCCAAGATAAGTACCAATCGTATGATAAAATGATATGTTGCATTGTTATTTACATGCTTATGTTACGGTTTATCATATATATGATTATAATTGCCTGTATGTCTATGGGTATTTACTTGTATATGCTGCATATCTGTGGTTACTATTATTTTAGTATAAATTCATATATTATAGAATGTAATGGTTTTTTTATGTTTATATGTAAAGCCTCTGCAAGAGTGTTGCATGTACATGTTTAAGTTACATGTAGTTTTAAGATAAAATTTATGCGGCATAGCTCAGTTGATTAATGTGTATGTTATTGTATGTTCCGCAGTAAAAGAACGAAAGCATTCCCTAGAGTAGCATGGCCCGACCTGTATAAGGTTGGGGATGTTACCAACTGGTGTTAGAGAATGAAATATTTCTCTGGAGTGGCATCCCCTAGCCTGTGGGTGGCCGAGGGAACGTTACAAGGAAAAAACCTAGCTGTGGAGTTTTTTTTAACACTGTGGCCTGAATGGTTGCTACAAAATATTCTACTTCCTATGTTATGCATTCAAATCCCACTCATAGATACTCTTCTCAAATATGGCATAAGTACAATGCTAAAATAATATAACCCCCTCTCTTCCTAGTGGCCTAGTATTTAACATAGCCTGATAGTCATCTAGAGTTAGAGTTTTTTCATCCTCAACCCTCAATTAGTGTTAAGGTTTTGGACCTTCTATAATATTCTTGAAATTCCACATGTGACTATCCCCATATGTGTAAGTAATAGGGGTTGACATGACATCCACTCAGTACCATGGTTGTTAGCAAGGTAGGTCAATTTGTGGGAGGCTTAACTTCCACATACAAACTCCAAATGAGGTGATTTTCACACTGCTGGAAACCTCTTTTTGTGTAGAACAATGTTGAGGGGTTGGGAGCTATGTTTACAAATTTTTTACCTCAAAAAATGTTGTTTGATTCCTCAAAATCACTGTGAAAGGTTCTAGATCCCAAATCTCCAAACTGGGACCTACCACTAAAATGGGCCCTACAAGTTGATTCCTCCAATTTTTCCACTCAAAAAGTACCAAGATAGATGAAAAAATATATAATGATCCATTCTGGAAAGCTTCATTGAAGATGAGTCCATTTCAGATATTGTAAAGAAGAAAGTGTAATACTCTAATTAGTTGGGACAATCCAACATACATAGTACTTGGGCCATAATTTCTCAGAGAAATAATAGAAAAAATGGTCTAAATCAAGTAGAATTTAGAGGCGGCACAAGATAGGAAAAAGAGTTATGAAAATAAAGGTAGAACCCCAAGGAAATATAAAATTGGGGAGAATGTGTTTTTGAAAGTGAAAGAAAATAAAAGTTCATTAAAGTTAGGGAGATGAACTAAATTGGAAACCAAATATTTTCGTCCTTTTGAAATCCTAGATAAGGTAGGACCCATTGCATACATTATTGTATTGACTTCTACCATAAAAGTGTTAGAAAAATCGGTGTGCTTGTTTAACCATAGACAATGTAGAATTATTTTCACCCAACCATAGGCACAAAGGCCACCCCGGAGCACCTTAACCATGATAGATAGAATAATTTTGATAACAGATCAATAACCAACCAAGGCTAGCACACCAAGAAAGGATAACCAAAGACCAAGAAGAAAGTCCAAACCGATAACCCAAGACAAGATCACTACTACAACAGTTGTAGTTCTCCTTCACTCATGCACACTTCTTGTCCTTATGCAGTTGTGAATGAGTGAGTCACAAATGAGCTCTAGTGCCCTCTATTTATACTGCTCCATCTTAACTGATTGGGTCAAATTCTCTTCCTAGGGGATAATAATTCAATATTAATTATTCTATTAAGTTGACTTGCCTTTTAGGGTTATTATCTGAGCCTTAAGGGTTTCTCTTTCTTCTCGGAATATTGTAGTCTTGTCAAAGGTTACAAGTGGAGGTTAATATGTCCTGCAGCTACCATAATATCAACACTCCCTCCTAGATAGGGAGGTATTAAAGGAAATGGTCTTGAGCACAAACATATCATTCAACCGGTAGCATCATCATAGCCATACATGTTGTCTCGTGATCAAATCAAGAACACCATCATCACTATCCAACTAGATATTCTCCATGGAAATTAGAACAATTTCATCCAATAGAACACAATTTTGTCTATTCATACTAGTATACAACTATTATCCAGTGGTACACAACCACTCTTAGTAGCAGACTACTACTAACTAGTGACACACAGTCACTATCAGTGGATCACATCCACCGCAGTAGCATACAACTATTGTCCAGAGACACACAGTCCCTACAAAAATCATATCATCTTATATCAATCTGCATAAACAATATCATGATACAAACTGAGTTGTATGGGCCATTCTTCCACTCACATCTGTGAGATATGGAAGATCATCTTCCCTCAGAAAGTAAAACATCATCCATGGGCTATCTGAACTATTCTTCCCAGGCATAGAAGAATAATTGTTCCTAATTTATGAGCCTGGAACATTCACATAACTAGTCCATTACTCTGACATTAATCATAGTGAAACCTGGAGAGAATGAGTCTGCCCTAGGGAATGTATGTCCCTGATTGTTGAACCTATACCATTCACCTAACTGGTCCATTCCTCTAGCACTAATCATAATGCAACCTGGAGAGAATGAGTTTTCCCTAGGGAATGATTGTCCTACACCAGCCTCCAAAATGGACCATTCTTAGAAACAACTCACAACTGTGAACTTTGAAAGAATGAATTCCCAGCGAAACAGACCATTCTACTTGACCACTACTCAGAGTGACTTCCAAGAAGAATGATTTTCCTAGACCATCCCCCCACACTAGACATAAGGGGAATCACTATTTATGGTACATCAACAATCTATCGGACCATTTTTATAACGAAAATGATTGTCTAATCTGGACCATTTTTCAAACTGGAAAATGCTTGTCTGTCAGAAATCTCAAACCACTTTCTGGACTGGAAAGGAACTTCCCAACCTCGACCTTTTTCCAAACTAGAAAATGACTACCCATGAATCAATAATATATATCAGTGCTCCCGCCCAACCTATGGAGCCATCTCTTCCTTTTCAGCTAAGGGATTATTAGGAAAAAAAAGAATCGTGGAACAATAAAATAAAACAAATGCGGAAATAAAACACAGAAGATACACAACACAATAGAGACAGAGATATGCGTGGTTCACCCANGGGCTAATGTAAGATCCAAGAAGTTGTTAGAGATAAAAGGAATCAGATGCATATATTTAAAGGTTTCAATGATCAAAAGTGACACATACCATGATACCTGGACCAATTACCTCATTGAGCAAGAATCTTCTGATACAAAACCAAGTTGATGGTGATGGATGTTGCTACTGCTGACAAGACAAATCTGATGGAAGAATAAAAGGATAGGCCCTCCAGGGCCATGCTCAGGTCAATCCTGATCTCGGTACTCCATGTCTAGGACCTGTGGGCCTCGAGACATGATCTCCTAGTTATCCCTAAAATCGGGGATAACAAAGCCTAAATTTTACAAGAACTGAATATGATCATTTTGTTTACTTTAAAAAGTTGGAAAATGGCATGTTTATTATTTTGGTGTTATATGTTGATGATATGTTTGTGGCAAGAAAAAGCATGGTATAAATCAACAGGTTAAAGGATCAGTTGGTAGGGTGTTTGATATGAAGGATCTAGGAGCAGCAAAACAAATCTTGGGCATGGGGATACACATAGACGGGAAAAATGGTAAGTTGTGGTTATCACAACAAAAGTATGTGAAGAAAATACTTATGAGATTGGTTATGAATAATGTGAAACCCGTAAATATCCCTTTGGCTTCCCATTTCAATCTTTCTTCGGGTTTATGTCCTAGTAATGACGAAGAAAATGATTATATGTCTCGTGTCCCATATGATAATGCAGTGGGAAGTTTGATGTATGTGATGGTGAGTACTAGACTAGATATTTCACATGCAGTTGGTGTTGTCAGTCGATACATGTAAAATATAGGAAAATAGCATTGGGAATTAATGAAATGGGTGCTTCGATATATTAGAGGCACAAGCAGTTATTCTATCACCTATGATGATTCCATAGATTCAGTTTGTGGTTATGTAGATTTAGATTTTGCGGGTGAATTGGACAAAATGAGATCCACTTCAGGATATGTCTTTACTATTGAAGGAGGACCTATTAGTTGGATGTCAAAGCTTCAAAATGTAGTCACTTTATCCACTATGGAGGCAGATTATATGGCTACTTCACATGCATGCAAAGAGGCAATTTGGTTACAGGGTTTATTGGTGAGTTTGGAATGATGCAGGACAAAATGAAAGTATTTTGTGATATTCAAAGTGTTATTCATCTGGCTATTAATCCCTCTTATCACAGTAAGATGAAGCATATTTATGTTAAGTACCATTTTGTAAGACAGGTTGTTAATGAAGGTGGAGTGGCTCTGGAAAAGGTCCATACAAAAGTGAATTATGCAACCATGTTTACGAAACCAGTTTTGTTAGAGAAGCTACAGTGGTGTCTGGATTCTCTTGGTTTGCAGAAAAGGTGATGAATTAATTAAGGGAATGATATAATAGGTAAATTGTTGACAAGGTGGAGATTGTTGGAAACATGCCAATGAATTTCCTCATGCGGTCACATGCAGATGGACATGTGCATTCATGCAATCTATTTATGAACTTTCCGTGTAACTATGTGATATATTCATGATCATTCTGTGTAACTGAGTGATAGATGTTATATATATGAGCATACTCATAGAGGTATAGTACAATGCAATCTATAAAGAAATGAGTGTGTGAGGAGAGGATGGTTGTATGCCTATGAAGGCTATTGTAATTCTCCCTTGAATAATAAGAAGACTGATAATCATTGCTCATGGTTTTATCCCGAGTTGGGTTTCCACATAAATCATTGTGTCAAGTGTATGATTGTTGTTCTTGGTTTTATGCGTGTTTGATCTTTCTTAGTTTATGCTATGTTATATATTCTATGTTTTTCTTCTGCTACCTAACATGGTGATGGAACCCCATGAAGGAACCAGCATGGCCCATCACTAGTATGAGTGCAAATAATTGTGTCGAAGAATAAAAGTAATTTTGTTTGGATGGAGGCCATGATCGTTGAAATGGTAAGCAAGTGTAAGTTTCCTCAAATGCTCCCCAAGTTTTCATGGTAGGTGAACAACTCACATGACAGTGACATGGCGGTGGTGGGTGATAGGGCAGTGGTGACCGGGCAGATTTTAAAAAACAAGTTATTTAATGAAGATGTTTTAGGAAGATGACAGGTTTCAAGGAAAAGATTTCCTTTACATATGTCTTCATTTTAATTTAAATTAAAAAATAAATAAGAGTGTTTTTTTTTCTAATTAAAAAAATAAATAAAAATGTTTTTTAGTGGTAAAATTTATCATAATTCAGTTATTAACTAGTAGAGAGTATAACTATTATTAGATACTATTTTCAAATGCAAGTTGTCTCATAGATAATAATTTATAAGACGATAAACTTTCAGTCTTGCTAGATGTTACTAGATCTTTGACTATTAATCAGTTTTGTTAGGTTTAAGGAAGACTTAGCTCTGACATTCATTTATATAGTAAATGTTTCTTTTTCAATTTCTCAAGTTTAGTTATAGTTGTCATGAGTTAGAAGTATTTTTTATTTTTTCTCAATTAGAAAGGTTATGGGCTCATCTCTCTTGATTCTCTATAAAATAGTCAATTTTTTTCTTATGATTTCAATATTAAAATTTTACACTTTCACAAATTTTAATATTATATATATATTAGATTTAATTTGTAAAATACCTAATATTTAAACAATATTAAATCCAAATTTTGATACGTCATAAATTGTTTTTGGATTTTCAAAAAAAAAACATCAAATTTTAACACCACCTATCTTTATTATCAAACACATTCTCCTATAATAAAAGACACAACTACCTCCCCTATCTAGTCTTTCACTTCATGAAATAACTTAAGAATATAGATGGATCAATAAAAAAATGGTATTTGCTATAAGAATAACCTATCCCTACTGTCAAACATAGTATGAGGGTTATAACTTGGAAGAGAATGACATTCTTATGCATACAAATAGAGTGCATGCTTTTTTATTCTTATGAATTAAAGAAGCTTGTATTAAGAGAAATGTATAATGTTCCATAAGCTCGACATCCTAGTTATCACAAAACAATTGTAGTAGTAAGAAGTCAATATGTTTTTCTAGGAATGAAGAAGGATGTGGTTTATTACATAGCAAAGTGAATGGAATGTCAAAGAGTAAAGGCTAAACAAAAATATCTATCTTGTTTGCTACAACGATTACCAGTTATAGAGTGGAAATGGAAAGTGGTAACTATTGATTTTATCAATGTGTTTCCCATGACAACAAAGGAACATGATTCAATAATGGTAGTGGTGGAAAAATTAACCAACACTACTCACTTTATTCTAGTTAAGTTGACTCATAAGGTAGTTAATATACCAAAGATTTACTTGAAGGAGATTGTCAAGTTGCACAAGATACCTAAGGAAATTATTTTAGAAAAGATTGGAAGTTTACCTCAAACTTTTGAAAATGATTATTCAACGGTTTTGGTACAAAAATAAACTTTTGTACAACCTAAAATCCACAAACATATGGGAAAACATAGAGAGTCAATCAAATGATTGAAGACGTGTTAAGAATGCATGTGATGGATATTGGATAAGCCATCGAAGGGGATGGATTACTTACATTTAGTAGAATTTTCCTACAATAATGGATATCAAGTGATCTGTTAACTATCGTGGATATTCCATTGGAACGGTTCATCACAACATATCTTACAATATTCTGAAATATTTTATTATGATATCTATTAGCTTATATCTGAGATTTATTATTACTAGCTTATTGATCAAATTTACGAAAAAAAAAAATGAAATATAAAAAGAAAAGAACAAGCAAATGAACACAACATGTATCTTGGGAAAATTGATATGGGAGTGTAATATCCCTCAACCGAACCCAATTGTAAATGTAATATAAGTGTGCTTAAGCTGGTGAGTTGTTTTAACATCATTTTATAATGCACTCCATATGGCATAGTGTGCACATGAACTGCGCAGTAAAACGATGTAGTGTGCACATTCCTGGATATCACGCGTAGTAACTAAAGTGCGCATAGTATGGAGGAAAACAAGCCTTGTGTATATGATATGTGTTATAGGCTGGTGAGCTAGTTATTATGAGTTGGGATGCTTATGTTTTGGCATTAGGCCGGAACGCCTAGATGTTAAAGGCCAGTGCACCTATTTTGTACATGACTCATGATTAATATAAAATACATCGTTGCACATAGACTGAACACGATAAAAGAGATGGGGGACTGAACTTCACCAGTTAGGGAAAGGGAGGGCCAACAGTCAAGGGAATATTATATTAATATTTCCTAAAGTATAAAGTATGGAAAATTATTTTATCCTGAGTTCTAAAGTTGGGGACAAGCGGACCAAAGTAACTTCTGATATGACAAGTGTCAAGTTGGGGACATGCATTCATATCATGGGGGGAGGACTTAGCTAATTTGGTCACTTTCACAGGGATTTTTACTAGCAGTTTGGACCATCATTCTCACCATCCCTTTCACTAGGAGTTTCACAGTGATTCTTTCCTTCACTCAGTTATCCTGTCAATGACTCCATGACCATTTTCACTCACACAGTCTGTTATCCTTGAGACATCCATTTCTCCATTTATGAGCTTATTCCCGTAGCCTTTTCTGGTTGGTGTGTACCTGGTTAGCTTGGAACGGGATTTAAGAAGAGGGGTGTCAGGCCCGTGAGCAATTCTTCGAGCATGAGAATTGTTGGGGATTGATTCCCTAAGGTGCTAAACCATTTACCTAGGTGGAGTTCAGTCCCAGCTCGGGGGTGACTCACTGTTGAGAGTGATGAACAGTGTAGCCTAAGGCTAGGAGGTTCGTGGATGGTCTGTACACAGTTGGTGACAATATTCCAAGATAAGTACCAATCGTATGATAAAATGATATGTTGCATTGTTATTTACATGCTTATGTTACGGTTTATCATATATATGATTATAATTGCCTGTATGTCTATGGGTATTTACTTGTATATGCTGCATATCTGTGGTTACTATTATTTTAGTATAAATTCATATATTATAGAATGTAATGGTTTTTTTATGTTTATATGTAAAGCCTCTGCAAGAGTGTTGCATGTACATGTTTAAGTTACATGTAGTTTTAAGATAAAATTTATGCGGCATAGCTCAGTTGATTAATGTGTATGTTATTGTATGTTCCGCAGTAAAAGAACGAAAGCATTCCCTAGAGTAGCATGGCCCGACCTGTATAAGGTTGGGGATGTTACCAACTGGTGTTAGAGAATGAAATATTTCTCTGGAGTGGCATCCCCTAGCCTGTGGGTGGCCGAGGGAACGTTACAAGGAAAAAACCTAGCTGTGGAGTTTTTTTTAACACTGTGGCCTGAATGGTTGCTACAAAATATTCTACTTCCTATGTTATGCATTCAAATCCCACTCATAGATACTCTTCTCAAATATGGCATAAGTACAATGCTAAAATAATATAACCCCCTCTCTTCCTAGTGGCCTAGTATTTAACATAGCCTGATAGTCATCTAGAGTTAGAGTTTTTTCATCCTCAACCCTCAATTAGTGTTAAGGTTTTGGACCTTCTATAATATTCTTGAAATTCCACATGTGACTATCCCCATATGTGTAAGTAATAGGGGTTGACATGACATCCACTCAGTACCATGGTTGTTAGCAAGGTAGGTCAATTTGTGGGAGGCTTAACTTCCACATACAAACTCCAAATGAGGTGATTTTCACACTGCTGGAAACCTCTTTTTGTGTAGAACAATGTTGAGGGGTTGGGAGCTATGTTTACAAATTTTTTACCTCAAAAAATGTTGTTTGATTCCTCAAAATCACTGTGAAAGGTTCTAGATCCCAAATCTCCAAACTGGGACCTACCACTAAAATGGGCCCTACAAGTTGATTCCTCCAATTTTTCCACTCAAAAAGTACCAAGATAGATGAAAAAATATATAATGATCCATTCTGGAAAGCTTCATTGAAGATGAGTCCATTTCAGATATTGTAAAGAAGAAAGTGTAATACTCTAATTAGTTGGGACAATCCAACATACATAGTACTTGGGCCATAATTTCTCAGAGAAATAATAGAAAAAATGGTCTAAATCAAGTAGAATTTAGAGGCGGCACAAGATAGGAAAAAGAGTTATGAAAATAAAGGTAGAACCCCAAGGAAATATAAAATTGGGGAGAATGTGTTTTTGAAAGTGAAAGAAAATAAAAGTTCATTAAAGTTAGGGAGATGAACTAAATTGGAAACCAAATATTTTCGTCCTTTTGAAATCCTAGATAAGGTAGGACCCATTGCATACATTATTGTATTGACTTCTACCATAAAAGTGTTAGAAAAATCGGTGTGCTTGTTTAACCATAGACAATGTAGAATTATTTTCACCCAACCATAGGCACAAAGGCCACCCCGGAGCACCTTAACCATGATAGATAGAATAATTTTGATAACAGATCAATAACCAACCAAGGCTAGCACACCAAGAAAGGATAACCAAAGACCAAGAAGAAAGTCCAAACCGATAACCCAAGACAAGATCACTACTACAACAGTTGTAGTTCTCCTTCACTCATGCACACTTCTTGTCCTTATGCAGTTGTGAATGAGTGAGTCACAAATGAGCTCTAGTGCCCTCTATTTATACTGCTCCATCTTAACTGATTGGGTCAAATTCTCTTCCTAGGGGATAATAATTCAATATTAATTATTCTATTAAGTTGACTTGCCTTTTAGGGTTATTATCTGAGCCTTAAGGGTTTCTCTTTCTTCTCGGAATATTGTAGTCTTGTCAAAGGTTACAAGTGGAGGTTAATATGTCCTGCAGCTACCATAATATCAACACTCCCTCCTAGATAGGGAGGTATTAAAGGAAATGGTCTTGAGCACAAACATATCATTCAACCGGTAGCATCATCATAGCCATACATGTTGTCTCGTGATCAAATCAAGAACACCATCATCACTATCCAACTAGATATTCTCCATGGAAATTAGAACAATTTCATCCAATAGAACACAATTTTGTCTATTCATACTAGTATACAACTATTATCCAGTGGTACACAACCACTCTTAGTAGCAGACTACTACTAACTAGTGACACACAGTCACTATCAGTGGATCACATCCACCGCAGTAGCATACAACTATTGTCCAGAGACACACAGTCCCTACAAAAATCATATCATCTTATATCAATCTGCATAAACAATATCATGATACAAACTGAGTTGTATGGGCCATTCTTCCACTCACATCTGTGAGATATGGAAGATCATCTTCCCTCAGAAAGTAAAACATCATCCATGGGCTATCTGAACTATTCTTCCCAGGCATAGAAGAATAATTGTTCCTAATTTATGAGCCTGGAACATTCACATAACTAGTCCATTACTCTGACATTAATCATAGTGAAACCTGGAGAGAATGAGTCTGCCCTAGGGAATGTATGTCCCTGATTGTTGAACCTATACCATTCACCTAACTGGTCCATTCCTCTAGCACTAATCATAATGCAACCTGGAGAGAATGAGTTTTCCCTAGGGAATGATTGTCCTACACCAGCCTCCAAAATGGACCATTCTTAGAAACAACTCACAACTGTGAACTTTGAAAGAATGAATTCCCAGCGAAACAGACCATTCTACTTGACCACTACTCAGAGTGACTTCCAAGAAGAATGATTTTCCTAGACCATCCCCCCACACTAGACATAAGGGGAATCACTATTTATGGTACATCAACAATCTATCGGACCATTTTTATAACGAAAATGATTGTCTAATCTGGACCATTTTTCAAACTGGAAAATGCTTGTCTGTCAGAAATCTCAAACCACTTTCTGGACTGGAAAGGAACTTCCCAACCTCGACCTTTTTCCAAACTAGAAAATGACTACCCATGAATCAATAATATATATCAGTGCTCCCGCCCAACCTATGGAGCCATCTCTTCCTTTTCAGCTAAGGGATTATTAGGAAAAAAAAGAATCGTGGAACAATAAAATAAAACAAATGCGGAAATAAAACACAGAAGATACACAACACAATAGAGACAGAGATATGCGTGGTTCACCCAATGTGGACTACGTCCACTAGAGAAATTTTTAGGTCCTTCATTTTTATTATCCAACAAATGAAGGGATACAACCCACAACACACTTGTTGTAACTTCCTCTTCTTTATCTCACAGTCTCCTCTCTCAGAATACAATATTCGCAATGCTACATAGCCGCAATACAATTCCCTCATAAAGGAGGGTTTCCTTCTAGGGAAAAAAACCCTAACATAACTTCTATCGTCATATCTGCAACCTTATAATGAACGGTCTATATTTACTATGAAATTACAATATACATTTACATGGAAATTTTTCCTTTGGGGCCCACTTTCCCCCGGACACCCCATTCAAGGGGATGAGCCCCCCAGACCCCGCATAGGGGGAATCCCCCCCTAAAAGCCCCCCACATGGGAGGGTGTACAGTCTTCATGGGGTATAAACACGGTTGAAAACAAAGACCTATGAAAGAGGAAGATAATCAGGCTCCACAACCAATAATCTCCCACTTGGAGGCTAATCTCAACAACTTCATCGTTGTTATATCTATTGGACTATGATCCTTCTTGGACCTGGAAAATTTATCATCTTCACCTTCATGCTTTAAGACCAACTGAAACTGAGAAGGAACTTAGTTTCTCCCCGGTTATTCCCTTTGTTAACATGTCTGCAGGATTCTGGCTAGTTTGTATCTTTTCCAACTTCAAATGTCCATCTTCCAAGATGAATCATATGAAATGATAATTGAGTTGTATATGATTAGTCTTAGAATGGAAGACTGAATTATTTGCAAGATGAATGGCACACTCATTGTCATAGTACAACCTGTTATTCTATTGTTTCTTTCCCAATTCCTCCATCTTCTTCCTTCAACTTGTAAACCCATTTATTTTGCAATGCTCTTTTTCCTGTAGGTAGTTGAACCAAGTCCCAAGTCTAGTTATTTACCAATGAATCCATTTCCTCTTTCATGCCTTGCTCCCACTTCTTTTTAGTGTCTACCCGCATTGCCTCTTCATAACATTCTGGTTCACCAGATTCAGTCAACAGTAAATAATATAATGAAGAAGAGTATCATTCAAGGGGTCTACTTAACATGGTAGATCTTCTAACAACACTTGTAGGAGTTTTAGGTACCTGTTTCTCCTATTTTTGTACAGTTTGATTTTCTGGTACCTTTGGAATTTCTTTTTCAGTGATATCATCAAGCACTGTGTATTCTAGTTTTTATTTTTCTTGTATCTTTCCCTGCAAATGATCTTTGTACATGACCTTCTCATTGAATATGACATCTCTACTCCTAATTATTTTGTGATTTTCATAATCCCATAAGTGATAACCAAAATCATTAAAACCATATCCAATAAAGGTACACTTCTTGGATTTTCCATCAAGCTTTCTTCTATTTTCTTTATCAATATAGACAAATGATTCACAATCGAAAGTCTTCAAAAAATGCTAGTTTACCTTTTTACCTGTCCATGCCTCCTCTGGAATTCCACCATCCAAAGAGATTGAAGGTCCTATTTTTATTAAGTAAATAACATTATCTAAAACATATGCCCAGAAATGTAATGGCAAACTAGCATGCAATATCATACTCCATGCAGGCTCCATGATTGTCTTGTTCATCCTTTCTGACACACCATTTTCTTGTGGTGTTCCTGGAACTATCTTCCCTCTATGAATCTAATGGTATGAACAACAATCATTAAACTCCTTGTTGCAATATTCACCTGCATTTTCTGATCGGAGAGACTTCAACATTTTTCCTGTCTCATTCTCAACCAAAGCTTTCCATTTCTTAAAAGTATCAAAAAAAACATATTTTTGTCGAATGCAATAAATCCAAGTTTTTCTAGTTACATAATCAATAAAAATAACATAATAACGAGAGCCACCAAGAGATGATACCTGATTTGGTCCCCATACATATGTATGCATTGTTGGATCATGTTGTCATTGATGCCAATGGTTTGATTGATTGATGTCAAGTGATTAAATGATTGATTGATGTCAATGGATTGATTGATAGGCTTGATTGATTGATGATTGATGTATATGTATTGTCCTTGATGAAAATGATAGATGTCAAGTGGAAACCAATCGATTGAARATGTTATCATTGATATGATGCATAGATGAAGATGSATCAATGATTTGTCATTGATAAATGATGAAGATGGATTCTTTGATATATGATGCATAGTTTGTTTGATGAAAATATGACTCRYTATTTTCTTGTCATGGTACAAATGGATGAACTCCAAAGTGATCCCCTTATGGTGAAATCCCTCACAGGAAGACTCTTTGCAATTGAGTTATGGTTGAGAGAACCAATGCTTGTATGTGGAATAAAGAGAAGAAGTTCAGTGAATTTGTCAATGAAACTATCCTAGATGGATAGTGTTTATCATACCATTTCTGGTGGTATGTGGAATGTCACATAACTGCTCATGGTTTGAGAGTTATGGCCCTACGAAGTTGAAGGACCTCCATATGATGGCTTGAAGCCCCATAAGTTCAAAAGAAGTCAAAGTGCTTGAGAAGGAAGAAAACATTATTTAAATGATAAAGTAAAGTGAAAATTTCAAGATGGATTATTTAAATAATAAAGAGAAGTGACAAAATCAAGAAGGAATATTTAATGATAAAGTATTGGAGAACTTTCTATTTATAGTAAGTGATTAACCCTAAAAATAAGGAAAATAGGTTAAGTGACCTAGAAATGGGTTAAGTGACCTAGAGGATGATGAAAGTATAAATAAGATAGCAATGGTCTCTTGTAAGACATATTTTGTGTGGATCAATGGAGAGCTTCTTGTTAGATCTTCTTGAGAGATTATATTTTTGGAGTGTTGATGGAGAGCTTCTTGTGAGAACTTCTTGTAAGAGCATCTTTGGTGTGCATCTCTTGAGCATGATTGAATATCTATTCTGAGAAAGAGAGTGTGAGGAGGATCTCATGGACGCATCAAAGTTTCGGCAATATCGTAGATCTTGACGGAAAAAGTCTCAGAGCTTCAGAAACCCTAGTTTCTGAGGTGTACGTGGGTTGTAATGGGCCAGGGCACATACATACGTTGGTTGTATGAGGACAGGGCACATACAATGGATAAAATCATGGAGATTTGTGTTTGATCTGATGACTGGCAGTTGAATACAGAAGCAGGTTCCAGATATGCATTCTATGGTCTCAGATCTATCACTGAGACACTAGTATGGTTACATTATTGTCTTGATGGATAATATTGCTTGTTGTGTTATGAATTATTAGGGAATTCTTGGTATGGATTTTGTGATGTGATTAATGTTGGTTGATGGATTAAGCAGTACTTCTGTGATTCGGTTGTGATATGATTGCTATGATATACTATTTTCTTATACATGATTGAGTTAGCATTCATATTGATTGGTTGTGGAGCATGAGTAAGCTATTGGAGATCTTGAATGTGTTGTGACTGGCTGGTGGTTAGTTTGGACAGTGGAAGACAGAAGAAATTTTTCTTGCATGTTACAGAGGATCTGAGTGTGTGATGAAAATGATAAACCGTAATAGCTCAAAAGGAACATGCAGGTTGTTGTATATATTGGCCGCGTACATACGCGGGTTGTAGTGAGCCAGGGTGCATACACACACGGGATGCACTATTGACAGGTCACATACCTGTTGTATATTGATATTTGTTGAGGATTGTTTCCTCATCTTAGTTGGTGTTGAGGGTGTAAGATGAGTCTTGCATTATATAGTTGGTGCTCTTGTAGAGTTGTAATCTATTCAGTTGTTGTTGAAAAACCCCAAGGATTGTAGCTTGTAATAAAAAGAAAATTGTACATACATCTTGTGTTCTTTGTGTTCCTTGTGGTGATGACTTATTGATGATCTATGTTGTTGATATATTTTTCTAATATATGTTCAGATCTAACTGGTTATAAATGATAGCAATGAGTAATGAGTAAAAGTTGAATGTTAACTAATAAGTTTTTTGTAAGAGGGAAGTTTTTGTAAAAAGAGCCTTAGACTCAATCACCCCCCCTCTAAGTGTGGTAGGTGTGTCCAACAATTGGTATCAGAGTAGGCCTTCACTACAAGCCTTAACAAGCTTGAAGGAGATCCATAGACACACAAATGGATGATGAAGNAAATAAGACTCAATTAGAAGAAAAGGAAGAAGAGATCACAAGACTAAAGAATGGAAAATAATATATGAATGTAGATGATGAGATTAGCAAAAGTTTTGAAACTATTGTCCATCTCAAGACCCAAATTAAAGAATCCAAAATGATAGAGGAACTATTGAAGAATCAAATAAATGAAAAGGAAGAGTCATGTTGTAAGTTAGAAGCTGAAATTTTGTATCTTAGAAAGAAAGTGGAGAAGTCAAATAAATTCTTGAATAGCTCACAAATGTTGGATGAGATCTTGGAAAGTCAAAGATCACCATATGATAAATCGGGTCTTGGATACAAAAAGTAAGATACACATGTTGAAGCAAGCACCTCAAAGAAGCATGAGGTAATTCCATCAAAGAAGGAATACAATGTTGCAAAACAACCATCTACACAAGGCAAAGAAAATTTCAAAAGAAACAAGCAAGCAAGACATCAATAAGCTATTCTTGGGACACCAAAGCAAAGGTATGAAAGTATTTTTCATGGGAATTGCTATTCATGTAATGGATATGGTCACAAAAATTTTGAATGTAGATCTTATGAAAGGAGATATAATGGAAGATTTTATAACACCATGAGGTGTTGGAGATGTGATCAAGTTGGACACATTGTTTTTCATTGTAACAATGTCAGATACTACAGTTGTAGTGCATTTGGCCACAAATCCCAGGAGTGTTGGAACACAAGAAGAATGTCCATGATGAGGACTTCAAATAGCATGGCTAGAAGAAGGAGTGAAGTAAGAAAGGGAGACACCTTTGAAAAGATGGATTCTTAGAGCTCAAGTTCTGAGGAGCAGGGACATCTACAGAAGTGGGTGAAGAAGACAGAGCATCCAGATCAGAATGAAAGACTGAAGGGGAGTTCAAATGTGTTATCCACAGAGGCATACGTAGGTGACAGTGGTATCAGTCACATACATACATGGGCTGACCTTGAATAGGTCACGTACATATGCACTCTAGTGTGCAGCAGACCACGTATATGTGGAAAATCCTTGGGAAAAAGGCAATGCACATGGGTTCCAGCTTAATGTAATGATATAAATCTGTGATGAAAGGGATAACATGGTTTGTTGCAGGTTATGACACTATTTTGTTGCAGCTTTAAATGTTCATCTATTGGATTATGTAAAATAAAATCTTGGGTGCATGGCACTAACCCATGAGTATGGAAGATTGA
The DNA here is from genome assembly GCA_000966675.3 of Picea glauca. Classification (NCBI taxonomy): domain Eukaryota; kingdom Viridiplantae; phylum Streptophyta; class Pinopsida; order Pinales; family Pinaceae; genus Picea; species Picea glauca. The sequence continues at coordinate 52,390 of JZKD02S1625186.1, forward strand.
TGTTGATCTGTTGGTGTACATGGTTGGTACATATTTTGAGTTTCATTGATATATCTTATGATGTATTATTGGAAGCTTACTTGTTGAAAATTTGATGCATGCATTTAGCATATGGATAGGCTACATATTGGGACATGTAGTTGGTGAGATGATCATGTTGTACATCATTGATGATCAATAGTTGATGCATGATTGGTAGAGGCACCTACTAGCAGTTTGATTGGCACATGTTTTATGAAGAATTTGGCATACATGTATGGAGATTCATCATATTGTGGTATTGTTGCATGGTGATGCACTTACTTGTTACAAGTGGTGATACATGTTGGTATTACTTGATTAGAACAACATTGTGGCACTTGGTTCATGATAGAGACATATCATGAGTGATATGACACATTTGGCATGTTGGCAAATCCACATGGTTGGCATATTGGTAGATTCACATGTTGGCATGTTGATAGAGGCATATGATTGATACATTCCATGGATGATATCCTTTGGCACACTGCATGATGTTGATGTACATGTTTGATGTACATGGGTGTTGTGCATGGTGAGCACAAATTTTGGTACATTATGTACTTGGTTGATATATTGTTCATGATTCTCTATTTTATTGTTGACATATCTTTTGTTTCATAATGTATGGTATGGCACAAGTTTGATGCATAAACAGGTCCAAGGATTGTCATAGAGAGAATGGTTGATCTATGATCTGGTTGAAGATAGGGGGATTCATTCTTCTTCCCATGATTCTAGGAGGAGATATTTATCAGATGCATACCTAGAAAAGAGCCCTATATTTGAAATCATAGAGGCATAATTCCAAGGGGAGCGATGGTCATAGGGGAGTATGAGCGATGTATATTTAGCATTACATCATAGTGATATCCCTTGTTCAAAAGGGGAGATATTATTCAGACGAAGATAAAATGCATTCAGACGGGGGGAGCATCCCCAAGGAGAATTCAAGCAAGGGGAGCATCCCCAAGGAGAGAAGACCCTTTGTCATTGATGTCAAAGGGGGAGAGATAGTCACATTGATGTGATTGATGTTTAATGGGGAGAGATAGTCATAAATGATGGGGAGAGATAGTCATATTAATATGATTAATGACTATAGATGTAGAGCATGCCTTCTCTACATGTTGACATCAATGATTGGTGTTGACATAAATGTTGGTATTGCCATCAATGCAAACGGGGGATATTGTTGGATCATGTTGTCATTGATGTCAATGGTTTGATTGATTTATGTCAAAGGATTGATGTCAAGTGATTAAATGAATGATTGATGTCAATGGATTAATTGATAGACTTGATTGATTGATGATTGATGTATATGTATTGTCCTTGATGAGAATGATAGATGTCAAGTGGAAACCAATCGATTGAAAATGTTATCATTGATATGATGCATAGATGAATATGGATCAATGAGTTKTCATTGATACATGATGAAGATGGATTCTTTGATATATGATGCATAGTTTGTTTGATGAAAATATGACTCATTATTTTCTTGTCATGGTACAAATGGATGAACTCCAAAGTGGTCCCCTTATGGTGAAATCCCTCACGGGAATATGCTTTGCGGTTGAGTTATGGTTGAGAGAACCCATGCTTGTATGTGGAATAAAGAGAACAATATCAGTGAATTTTTTAGTGAAACTATCCTAGATGTATAGTTCTTGTCATACCATTTCTGGTGGTATGTGGAATGTCACATAACTCCTCATGGTTTGAGAGTTATGGTCGTACGAAGTTGAAGGACCCCCATATGATGGCTTGAAGCCCCATAAGGTCAAAAGAAGTCAAAGTGATTGAGAAGGAAGAAATCATTATTTAAATGATAAAGTAAAGTGAGAAAGCCAAGATGGATTATTTAAATAATAAAGAGAAGTGACAAAATCAAGAAGGAATATTTAATGATAAAGTATTGGAGAAATTTCTATTTATGGAAAGTGGTTAACCCTAAAAATAAGGAAAATAGGTTAAGTGACCTAGAAATGGGTTAAGTGACCTAGAGGATGAAAGTATAAATAAGATAGAAATGGTCTCTTGTAAGACATMTTTTGTGTGATCAATGGAGAGCTTCTTGTAAGAGCTTCTTAAGAGATTATCTTTTTGGAGTATTGATGGAGAGCTTCTTGTGAGAGATTCTTGTAAGAGCATATTTGGTGTGGATMTCTTAAGCATGATTGAAGATCTATTCTGAGAAAGAGAGAGTGARGAGGATCTCATGGATGCATCAAAKTTTCGGMAATATCGGAGATCTTGATAGAAAAAGTCTSGGAGATTCAGAAACCCTAGTTTATGAGGTGTAYGTGGGTTGTAATGGTCTAGGGCGCGTACATATGTGGGTTGTATGAGGACAGGGCACGTACAATGGATAAAATCATGGAGATTTGTGTTTGAGATGATAACTGGCAGTTGAAGACTAAAGCAGGTTCCAGATATGCATTCTATGGGCTCAGATATGTCACTAAGACACTAGTATGGTTACATTATTGTCTTGATGGATAATATTGCTTGTTGTGTTGTGAATGCTTAGGGAATTCTTGGTATGGCTGTTGTGATGTGATTTATGTTGGTTTATGGAGTGAGAAGTACACTTGTGATTCAGTTGTGATATGATTGCTATGGTATAATAGTTTCTTATACATGATTGAGTTAGCATTCATATTGATTGGTTGTGGAGAATGATTAAGATATTGAGAGCTTGGATGTGTTGTCACTGGCTGGTGGTCAGTTTGGATAGTGGAAGACAAAAGAAATTATGCTTGCATGTTATAGAGGATCTAAGTGTGTGATGAAAAGGATAAACCCTAATAGCTCAGAAGGCACACGCAAGTTGCTGTATATATTGGTCACATACATACGCAGGTTGTAGTGAGCCAGGGAATGTACACACACGGGCTGCACTACTGAAAGGTCATGTACCTATTGCAGATTGATATTTGTTGAGGATTGTTGCCTCGTCTCAGTTGGTGCTGAGGGTGTAAGTTGAGTCTTTCATTATAGAGTTGGTGCTCTTGTAGAGTTGTACTCTATTTAGTTGTTGTTGAAAAACCCCAAGGATTGTAGTCCATAATAAAAAGAAAATTGTACATACATCTTGTGTTCTTTGTGTTCCTTATGGTGATGAATTATTGATGATATATGTTCAGATCTAATTGGTCATAAATGACAGCAATGAGTAATGAGTAAAAGTTGAATGTTAACTAATAAGTTTTGTGTAAGAGGGAAGTTTTTGTAAAAAGAGCCCCACACTCAATCACCCCCCCCCCCTCTAAGTGTGGTAGGTGTGTCCATCATGCACAAGATCTAACCTTTCAATCTTCTTTTCTTTTCTGACTCTAAGAAATATGACTCTCTTATTTTTTCCATAAACAAAATGCTCACATAAATTCAAATCAATTTGTTTAAGATATGGAAACAAATTTCTTTTGTGAAGTATCTGCATCCCCTTCTCACTCATGTGTCCAAGACTATGATTCCACAGTGTTGTATCCACTCCTGTAGAANGTGGGTTGTAATGGTCTAGGGCGCGTACATATGTGGGTTGTATGAGGACAGGGCACGTACAATGGATAAAATCATGGAGATTTGTGTTTGAGATGATAACTGGCAGTTGAAGACTAAAGCAGGTTCCAGATATGCATTCTATGGGCTCAGATATGTCACTAAGACACTAGTATGGTTACATTATTGTCTTGATGGATAATATTGCTTGTTGTGTTGTGAATGCTTAGGGAATTCTTGGTATGGCTGTTGTGATGTGATTTATGTTGGTTTATGGAGTGAGAAGTACACTTGTGATTCAGTTGTGATATGATTGCTATGGTATAATAGTTTCTTATACATGATTGAGTTAGCATTCATATTGATTGGTTGTGGAGAATGATTAAGATATTGAGAGCTTGGATGTGTTGTCACTGGCTGGTGGTCAGTTTGGATAGTGGAAGACAAAAGAAATTATGCTTGCATGTTATAGAGGATCTAAGTGTGTGATGAAAAGGATAAAACCTAATAGCTCAGAAGGCACACGCAAGTTGCTGTATATATTGGTCACATACATACGCAGGTTGTAGTGAGCCAGGGAATGTACACACACGGGCTGCACTACTGAAAGGTCGTGTACCTATTGCATATTGATATTTGTTTAGGATTGTTGCCTCGTCTCAGTTGGTGCTGAGGGTGTAAGTTGAGTCTTTCATTATAGAGCTGGTGCTCTTGTAGAGTTGTACTCTATTTAGTTGTTGTTGAAAAACCCCAAGGATTGTAGTCCATAATAAAAAGAAAAGTGTACATACATCTTGTGTTCTTTGTGTTCCTTATGGTGATGAATTATTGATGATATATGTTGTTGATATATGTTCAGATCTAATTGGTCGTAAATGACAGCAATGAGTAATGAGTAAAAGTTGAATGTTAACTAATAAGTTTTGTGTAAGAGGGAAGTTTTTGTAAAAAGAGCCCCACACTCAATCACCCCCCCCCCCTCTAAGTGTGGTAGGTGTGTCCATCATGCACAAGATCTAACCTTTCAATCTTCTTTTCTTTTCTGACTCTAAGAAATATGACTCTCTTATGTTTTCCATAAACAAAATGCTCACATAAATTCAAATCAATTTGTTTAAGATATGGAAACAAAATTCTTTTGTGAAGTATCTGCATCCCCTTCTCACTCATGTGTCCAAGACTATGATTCCACAGTGTTGTATCCACTCCTGTAGAAGCTAAAGATATAGAAAAGTCGATATTATTAGTACATAAATACAATGTACCTACCTTCTCTCCTTTTTCTATCACCAGTGATCCTTTGGTGACCTTCCATAGCTTATCTGTAAAGAAGGGTATACAACCTTCACTTACCAACTGCACTATTGAAATTAGATTTTTCCTTATATCTGGAACATGTCTTACCTCTTTCAACAACCATTGGTTTCCATTCTTTTGATTTATTTTTACCTTTCCCATTCCAACAATTTTGCATGTTGCATCATCACCTAAATGAACCTATCCAAAATCACATTGAACATAATCTAGAAAAATTTTCCTATGGGGTGTGGCATGACATGAAGCCCCTAAATCTAATACCCAAGACTCAGAAATATTATCTACAGAAAGAATCAAATCATCTTGTAACACATCACCTGTTACATTTGCTTCTTGATTTTTGTCCTCCTGCCCATCTCTTTGTTTCTTTGGAGCTCTGCAATTTTTCTTCAGATGTCCTTTCTTCCCACAATTCCAACACTCTATCTTTCCAGTCAGGATTTTAATCTTCCCTTCCTACAATTCTCGTGGTTCCCTGGGCCCTTTCCTCTATCCTTCTTTCTTCCCCTGTTCTCCATGTTTAACACATTACCTGATGTCTCACATGTGTTTATTGTTGTATTTTGTCGCTAAGGATAGCACCAACAACATCATCAAATTTTAAAGTGTTTGAACCAGAGACAGAGTTACTTACAGCCATGACCAAGCCATTCCAACTTTCTAGCAATGAGCACGATATTTGAAGATCCCTGACCTCATCATTAAAGTCCACTTTTACATAACTTAGTTGATTCGTAATCGTATTAAATTCATTTAAATTATATGCAACAAACCCACCTTATGACATCTTCATATTAAATAATATCTTCATTAGAAATACCTTATTGGATGTTGAGGGTTTTTCAAACAGATTAGACAATGCGTTCGTCATCTCCTTCATTGTATTTTATTTCAAAATATTGGAACCCATCGACGCTTCCAGGCTCAACCGTATCATTCTTAGTTCATTTTTGTCAATAACCTCCCATTCTTCATCCTTCATGGTCATCAACTTCTTTTCTATTCCACCCAATAGTAGAAATAGATCCTTCTGATATAAATATTATTTCATTTGCATCTTCCATAATTGGTAGTTTTGGCTGTTAAATTTCTCAACCCTAAACTTTCCATCTTCCTCCATTGCTCCCACTCGAACTAGGAACCTTATTTTCCTGCGAGTTACATTTTGCTATGATACCAATTGTTAGAAAACAACAGGATCGCGAAACAATAAAATAAAAAATATGCGGAAATAAAACACAGAAGATACATGATACAATAGAGACACAGATATACGTGGCTCACCCAGTGTGGTCTATGTCCACCAGAGAAATTTCCAGGTCCTTCATTTTTATTATCCAACAAATGAAGGGATACAACCTATAGGACACACGTTGTAACATCCTTTTCTTTCTCTCATAGTCTCCTCTCTCATAATACAATATTCACAATGATACACAACAAAAATACAATTCCCTCATAAAAGACGGTTTCCTTCTAGGGAAAAAAACCATAACCTAACTTCTACTATCAGATATGTGACCTTATAATGAATGATCCAGATTTACTATGAAATTATGATATACATTTACAAGGCAATTTTTCCTTTGGGGGCCC
>JZKD02S1625186.1:58840-69541 GCA_000966675.3 Picea glauca
AGAAGCCATCCTATCCAACTTTTCACTGTTGGGAAACCGGTTAATTCAAGACAAGATGTTCAATTTGATTGTAACAATCCTTAAAAGATTAGAACCATTCTCATGTAAATATACTGAATCACGCATATCAAAGTAGAAACCTTCTCTATTTATAGAATCATCCAAGAAGTAAAAACTGCATCCTGACTAAATTTATAGTAAAATTTCAAGGTTTTCTGAGAAGTCAGTTGCATATTTATATTGAAATAATCTATAAATTCCATACAAAAGAATTGTAATAGTGTCCTTCTCAATGGCTCCCCAATGTGTATTAAAAAATTGCATTGTTTTTCTATATTTGATGTAATCCCATTAATCATCATACATTTGACTTCATCTATTATTTAAAAATCAAATTGCTCATTACCAACATATGGGTCAGAAGAAAATGGATGGTTTAAATAGATAAGCAAAATGCCATGTAATAATATATTATGAAAGATACTAAGGACCACTAACTACTCTTTAGCATCAAGAACCAACACAATTGTTCATTGTACGCTGGAAGAAGAACACATTCTATAGTAAACCTTTCCAAGTAAAGAACAAATAAACCCTAGCCATTCATTTAATGCTTGTTGAAAATGAACAGTGTCAAGGAAATACTAAAGAAAAGGTAGAAGGCCATGGACTCACGATATCAACCTTAGACAATGAGGCTTTGTTATGAGACATGTTTATGAACAAAACTGAATGAGCCAAGGGTCTCATGTTAATAACCTCATTCACATTTTCTGGAACCCAAAATTGATGGGCAATGGGAAAAATCGTTCCCTTGAGAAAATCCGTGGACGAAATCGGTACCATAAAGTATTTAATCGAGGATATGCAGGAGAAATGGTTTCCATAAAGCCTTGATTCAAGGAGATGCAGGTGAAATAATTCCAAAAATCCCTTGGTTTACCAAATCTGGGCGATAAACTCACAAAAAAATCACGATTCTGAAAAATCCGGGCGAATTGGAAATTTGTTCATGAAAACTGGAGGGCGAACCCTCTTTCCACTTATTTTGTTACTATTTAACAGGGACGAATAAGCTTCCATATATATACTTTATTTTAATATATGGGCTAAACATTCTATTTTTTTAAGACACTAGTTCAATGGAAATTCGCCCCTTCAAAAATTTAAAGCCTAAAATTTCACCCATGAGCGAAATTTCGCCCCTAAAATTATCTGTGTTTCCGATGATTGCAGAAAGAAGTTGGACACAAAGAATCATGTTTGCATCATTATGGGATACTCCAAAGAGTAGAAACCCTATCAATTGTTTGATCTTGTCGAACAACAAATCATTATTAGAAAAAATGTATGGTTTGATGAGACATCTTTTGGAATTGATTTGTTGAATGCCTCCTCTGGATTGGTGCAACATGATCCCTTTGATGTTGTTTCCAACATTGGTTCTCCTGCTCCATATTTTAGTCCTTCGACTGGACAATCGAACTTTGTTCTTATTTCAACTGGATCTTCGACCTCCGAGTCCACTATTTCGTCGTCCTTTGTTTCGACTGGTTTGTCGAATGAAGACCCTCCAACTTCTAATCAACCTACTATAGTGAACCATAATTCACCTTTTTTTTAAATACCTCTATGGGATGCCAATACAATTGAAGTTGCTAGAGTTGATTCCCATGATATTTCCTCTGGATGACAAACTTGAAGTCGAAAGGAACATGTCAGCGTTACCTTCATGACTTGTGTATTTGAAACTTTTGTCCCTATTTCCTACTCATATGCTCAAGGACGACTTGAATGGGAATAGGCTATACAAACAAAAATTGATTCTTTGTTAAAGAATCACACTTGGGACTTAGTTCTCCAACCGCAAGGAAAGAACATTGTGAAGTGTCGATGGGTCTATTGTTATAAAAACAAATTCCTTACCCCGTGCAACTTGCTTGGATGGCCTTTCCATATCCCTATGTAGACTTGAAGTCCCCAATATGGTCGCCAATTTTGTTAGGAGGAAAATCTCTCTATGGCCTAGGGTAAGTCACAATAGATGAAATGACTGCAAAATTGGCGACCATACTGGGGATTAGAGTTGATTTCTGCAATCATTCCATCTATTGTGGCTTACCCCAGTCCATAGAGATATTTTCCTCGTAAAACAATTGGTGACCATACTGGGGACTTCAAGTCTGCATAGGGAAATGGAAAGGCCATCCAAGCAAGTTGCATGGGATGAGGCAAAATTTTCTATAACATCTACATGACCAAATTTACCTTTGAAGGTGTTTTTAAGTGACATAAAGCATACCTCATTGTGAAGATATTTTCTCAACAAGAAAGTATTTACTACACTTGGACCTTTTCCCTTGTTGCAAAGATGAAATCTATTTGATTGATTCTTTCCCTTGTTGCTCGTTTTGGATGGAAAATCCATCAGATGGATGTGAAAAGTTCCTTTCTTCATGGAGACCTATCTAAAGAAAATTTTATGGAACATCCACCTAGTTTTTTGATAGATTATAACTTGGTTTGTCGACTCAACAAGTCACTTTATGGTTTGAAGCAGGCTCCCCGAGTTGGTATGCTAAGATTGACATTTTCTTTCTTTGAATTGGTTTCAAACAATGTGAATATGATCACAACTTGTATATACTCCATACCAATGGAGACACTTTGATTGTTGCTATATATGTAGATGACTTACTCATTACTAGAAATAATAATGATATCATCCTTAGATTGAAGAAACAACTTATTGACTCCTTTGACATGATATATATTGGTACTCTGCATTATTTTTTGGGTCTTCAAGTAATACCAGTATATGATGGATTTTTCATTTCTCAGTCTAAATATGTGATGGATCTATTGACACATTTTAATATGGTTGATTTTAAGCCCTATTCTACTCCCTTTCAATATGGAGTAAAGCTCACCAAAACTTGTCAAACACCCATAGTTGATGCTACACTTTATCGACAAACTTATCTGTCTTACTCATGGTCAACCTAACATTTCCTTTGTTGTTAGTGTGGTTTCTAGATTTATGTAGGACCCTAAAGAAACCCACTGGAAATAAATAAAACACATTTTCCACTATCGAAAGGGTACTACTCATTTTGGTATCAAGTATTGTCTAAGTTCAAATTTGTTAGTTGACTTCACTGACTTCGACTAGGCTGGTGACAATGATGATCATAATTCCACTTCTAGCTATGTGTTTCATTTTAGCACTAGACCATTGGAATGATCATGCAACAAACATAAGTTAGTCCTTTTTCGGCTACAAAAGAAAAATATCATGGCATCGTTCAAGTAGGTACTGAAGCAGTATGATTCACCAACTTTTGGGTGAACTTGGCCTTCCTATTTAGACCTCAACTACAATCTACTATGATAACCAAAGTGCCATAGAAGTTGCTGACAATCATGCTTCCCATAGTAAGATGAAGCATGTTGAGATCCATGATCACTATTTCATACAGTTGGTTCATGAGAACATTGTCTCTCTTGAATATTGTAGTACATATGATCATGTTGCTGATATATTCACTAAACCTTTAGTTGAAGCTAGATTTATCAATATTTGTGCGATGCTTGGGCTTCAGGAAGTTGAAATTATAGGGGGGGTCTCATGATGACATAATTTGACCTCTTGAATCTCTAGAGACATGTACTAATGGGGGGTGTTGGAAAATCAAGCATTGATGATTCATCACAGTTCTCCTGAATTCAGTCAGTCGAGCGGTAGACCTGCATATGGATATAGTCAATTGAGCGATCAATTAGATCTCTACATTAGTCAGTCAAGTAGTCAAAATTCCTATCGATCATAAAGTCGGACAACAGTTGAAGATATTCGGACTATGGATTGACCAGACCATAAATCGATTATGAGTTAGACACATGGACGGTCAGGTCAAGCATCCTCATCAAGATGACTTGGCAACATGGATTTGGAAGAGTCAACTCTAACAAACGACGATTACATGTGGACAATCTCTTCCTAATTCTATGGAATTTGGTTAGATTTTGAGGCTATAAGTAGCAAACCCCATGAGTCATTATCATCAAGTGATCAAAGTGATATCATATGGATATATCAAGTTCCAATATGCATTGTGACGTGTTGATCAAAATGTGCTTTTCTTTAGTGATGTAATGGTGTCTTTAGACACCATCTCTATCTTGGAAATTGTAGTCCCTCTTCGATTATTTACATAATTTTATATCTATTTCATTACAGGTTCCACCCCTTTCCCCAACATAAGGCTCTATTTTGGTAGTTGGAATTCCTAGAGCCACATCTCATATATTTTCCTATCCGATATTTTTTGGATCCTTAGAAAGGAAGTGGTACATCCTGAGATAATGCAATGCATATAAGGGGGTACACTTCCTTGGGTTGTGCGGGTTGAGGGGAATTTGAGATTGTTGGTTTGAATTGTTGCAGGAGTTGTGAACTTACAAAAGTACCAAGTACTATGATGTAAATTTTGTATATGTATTCTAGTATGATTTTGTGCACCAAGGACGGTGCAATTTGTAGGGGGAGGGGAATGTAACATCCCCGTTTTTAATCCCCAAGTTAACGATACGTAATGTGAATACCATGTATGGCCATGGGCCTGACTATTAATATGTAAACATTGTATATCGAAAATAGTAAATAAATGTATTTCCTGTTGTAGATGGACATAGACAGAGTATTGGGGGATACATTTCCACAAGATATGGGAGTGTATAAGAAGGGGGTCCAAAGGGGAATTATTCATGGGTATTAATCCAAACCCAATCTCTAAAATTATTATTGTGTATAAACCTTCTATTTTATATTTGAATATTCCCAAATNACTCTTATACTATTGTTCATTTCTCATTGGATATAATTGAATGGTTTAAGTATAAGTTGGAAAATGTTTTTAAATTGTACTTGATACTGATTCACCCCCCTCTCAGTATCAACAGAAGGAAGCCATGGTGGGCATGTGTGGCAGCTAGTTGGAGCTATAAATTCATGGAGGAGAAAGTTGTTAGGATTGTAGAGTGAGATTTTTTATGAGACATTACCCTACAACATTGAGCCTACTGCTATGATTTTTTCTTGTTGTAGTTGATATTCCTGGAGTCCCTAGCAAGAGAGATTCCTATCCAACCTGTGTTGGACCCCTAGAGGGAAGTGGGAAGGCCTAAGGGACTATGAGGTTTTCCTGTTGTATTTGACATTCTTGGAGTCCCTAGCAAGAGATACTCCTGGCCAACTTGTGTTGGAGCCCTAGAGGGAAGTGTGAAGGCAATGAAAGGGGATCCCATTTCTTGGGTTGTGTAGGTTGAGGGGAAGAGAGATGATGGATTGGGATATATGTAGGAGAATTAGCTTGATGTGGGTTGTGTTGTGCTATGAGTGGATATAGAGAGACACCCCTTTCTTGTGGATTTGTAGCCCTAGATCGGGGGTGATTTTTTGCTAAGAATTGGAGCAACAAATCTATGGTTGGGTGGAACATCTATCCTCTTAGCGAGTTACACATTTGGTTTAAAATATAAGTGTTTATCTATGTTATATTGTCTATATTTCTAAGTTTTATTTGCTATGCATATAATCTTTTCTTGAGTAAATTACATGCTAATGTGTAATGTATAAATGGCTACATTCATAATTCTATTAATGCATGTTAAATCCTCAATGTGTTTCATTTTATCGTGGAATTCATTCAATGTGTATTTACTCTAAGCTGTGATCGATGTACATGTAGTTGTGGGAATGTTTAATGGGCTTGCATTCATGTCTTTATAAGGTTGTTATATGCATGAGTGTTTTAGCACATTGCATTGCATTAATTTTAATGGTATTAGAAAATTTTAAATTTTTTTAGTTTAGTAATAGGGGACACTAAAAAGATAGAGGAATTTTGAGATGGTGACCTTGTACTAATGTGGGAAAAGAGGAAGGAAAATTCAGGAATGCATACGAAGTTCGACAACCTATGTCTTGGTCATTAGTGAATTGCGAATAAATTTGGGATTGACTCCTTCTATTTGATCACACCCAAAGGTGACAAGCTACCATTACATGTTAATGGATCCCTTCTCAAGCCTTATTATGTTGAAGGAATATGACTTCTCAGAATAGGTTAGAGTAGGTTAGAATTGGCTAAAGTAGGTCACACTGTGTGCTTGTTTTATTGGATTGTTTTATTGATGTTACTTATTGATTTATTATGCATCCATGTTAGTTTAGAATATATATGTGATAAAAAAAATGATATATTGATGAAAATGAACATTTTTCCTTTCTCGCATGATTTTATGTTTTTCATAAACTCGGGTGGATAACACCTGCCTACCCTTTGTTACTGATGATTTTATGTTAGAATGTAGTATGGATTTTAGAGTGATGCACATTGAAATTCCTGGAGTACCAAAAATGTTAAGGTTCTCACGTGCTCTACGGTGATCACATGTCCCCATGTTTGACCTAGATGTTACCCCCTCTCACTTAGGGGTAGCTAGAGGATATCATGTCTCATGGCCCACAATGAAGACATGATCTCGATTATGATGATGATTAACATTCTCCACAACCAATAGCCCCCTAGATGCCTCATTCCTCATCAAATAGCTCATCACACTTGATCAACATGGTTCATTCGAAGATGGTGGTCCAACACATTATGAGGTAAAGTAGTACTTGTTTCATATAAAGTGTTATAACCATAAATTTCACCATACATGCATACCTAACATCAATCCCTCTTACTTGCTATTTTTTCCAAGCCACCACTGAATAACTCTTCTTAAAAACACTATTTTTTAAGATGTACACACCCTGCACCATTACTGACCGCATATGTACGCTAGATGCACCATTACTGCCCATTTATGTATGCTATCTTTACCACTACAACCCGCGTATACTCGCAAAAGTTGTAAAAATTAAAAAGTTGCAAGGAATTCGTTGAGATTACGAGCTATTGGGTAGTTTCCCAACTGTCCCACCGCCTATAGCCTATCACCCAACCGAATAACCATCATTTTTTCATATAAAAGGAGTTGTTGGGGTCTCATTCCAAAGCTAAGCATAAGAACAATGAAACTCTTCTCGTTTCACATCCCCTCCTTGCCCCAAGAATTTGCAGCCACCTTGTGAGTTTTGTGCCAGAATTGCCCATTCTTGACTTTTTCCTCCATGATAAGCCTATTCCATTCCCTAGAGAGAGGTTGAGAGGAGAAAGATACATGGAAGTGCAGTTGAATCTTGGTGAAGAGGAGCCCGGACTAGGTTCGAGGAGAAATCACCGATCTCATTGTAAGTAAACTTTGTGATATCAATAAAAGGAATACTTTTTTCTGTCTCGAAATATGATGTGTTCAATATTTATGTTTGATTTATTCTTTATTATGACATCTAACCCACTAATTCATATATAAGATGCATGTTCATAGTTCCTTGTTTGTCTATTTGTGAAGGTAAGACTTGGGAGGAGACTTGTAGTTACTGGAGCAATCGAACGCGAAAGGATCGACACCGGACGCGGAGTTTAAGGTAGAGTTACCAGATCTTTTCAATTTGTATTTTATACATGAATGTGGGGTATATTCGGGGTAGTTATTAAAAAGTAGGAGACTTTTAGACGGTTAGATCTGCCTCAATGTTGAACCCTAGTGTAGTCCATAGGGGGGTTTTCCCGCTATAGAATAAAGTGTCATATTTAATGTGATTGACATGTGAGTGAGGATCATGGGTTTAAATTGGATGATGAATCATCATCTCAGAAGTTNCTTATACTATTGTTCATTTCTCATTGGATATAATTGAATGGTTTAAGTATAAGTTGGAAAAGGTTTTTAAATTGTACTTGATACTGATTCACCCCCCTCTCAGTATCAACAGAAGGAAGCCATGGTGGGCATGTGTGGCAGCTGGTTGGAGCTATAAATTCATGGAGGAGAAAGTTGTTAGGATTGTAGAGTGAGATTTTTTATGAGACATTACCCTACAACATTGAGGCTACCTCTATGATTTTTTCTTGTTGTAGTTGATATTCCTGGAGTCCCTAGCAAGAGAGATTTCTATCCAACCTGTGTTGGACCCCTAGAGGGAAGTGGGAAGGCCTAAGGGACTATGAGGTTTTCCTGTTGTATTTGACATTCATGGAGTCCCTAGCAAGAGATATTCCTGGCCAACTTGTGTTGGAGCCCTAGAGGGAAGTGTGAAGGCAATGAAAGGGGATCCCATTTCTTGGGTTGTGTAGGTTGAGGGGAAGAGAGATGATGGATTGGGATATATGTAGGAGAATTAGCTTGATGTGGGTTGTGTTGTGCTATGAGTGGATATAGAGAGACACCCCTTTCTTGTGGATTTGTAGCCCTAGATCGGGGGTGATTTTTTGCTAAGAATTGGAGCAACAAATCTATGGTTGGGTGGAACATCTATCCTCTTAGCGAGTTACACATTTGGTTTAAAATATAAGTGTTTATCTATGTTATATTGTCTATATTTCTAAGTTTTATTTGCTATGCATATAATCTTTTCTTGAGTAAATTACATGCTAATGTGTAATGTATAAATGGCTACATTCATAATTCTATTAATGCATGTTAAATCCTCAATGTGTTTCATTTTATCGTGGAATTCATTCAATGTGTATTTACTCTAAGCTGTGATCGATGTACATGTAGTTGTGGGAATGTTTAATGGGCTTGCATTCATGTCTTTATAAGGTTGTTATATGCATGAGTGTTTTAGCACATTGCATTGCATTAATTTTAATGGTATTAGAAAATTTTAAATTTTTTTAGTTTAGTAATAGGGGACACTAAAAAGATAGAGGAATTTTGAGATGGTGACCTTGTACTAATGTGGGAAAAGAGGAAGGAAAATTCAGGAATGCATACGAAGTTCGACAACCTATGTCTTGGTCATTAGTGAATTGCGAATAAATTTGGGATTGACTCCTTCTATTTGATCACACCCAAAGGTGACAAGCTACCATTACATGTTAATGGATCCCTTCTCAAGCCTTATTATGTTGAAGGAATATGACTTCTCAGAATAGGTTAGAGTAGGTTAGAATTGGCTAAAGTAGGTCACACTGTGTGCTTGTTTTATTGGATTGTTTTATTGATGTTACTTATTGATTTATTATGCATCCATGTTAGTTTAGAATATATATGTGATAAAAAAAATGATATATTGATGAAAATGAACATTTTTCCTTTCTCGCATGATTTTATGTTTTTCATAAACTCGGGTGGATAACACCTGCCTACCCTTTGTTACTGATGATTTTATGTTAGAATGTAGTATGGATTTTAGAGTGATGCACATTGAAATTCCTGGAGTACCAAAAATGTTAAGGTTCTCACGTGCTCTACGGTGATCACATGTCCCCATGTTTGACCTAGATGTTACCCCCTCTCACTTAGGGGTAGCTAGAGGATATCATGTCTCATGGCCCACAATGAAGACATGATCTCGATTATGATGATGATTAACATTCTCCACAACCAATAGCCCCCTAGATGCCTCATTCCTCATCAAATAGCTCATCACACTTGATCAACATGGTTCATTCGAAGATGGTGGTCCAACACATTATGAGGTAAAGTAGTACTTGTTTCATATAAAGTGTTATAACCATAAATTTCACCATACATGCATACCTAACATCAATCCCTCTTACTTGCTATTTTTTCCAAGCCACCACTGAATAACTCTTCTTAAAAACACTATTTTTTAAGATGTACACACCCTGCACCATTACTGACCGCATATGTACGCTAGATGCACCATTACTGCCCATTTATGTATGCTATCTTTACCACTACAACCCGCGTATACTCGCAAAAGTTGTAAAAATTAAAAAGTTGCAAGGAATTCGTTGAGATTACGAGCTATTGGGTAGTTTCCCAACTGTCCCACCGCCTATAGCCTATCACCCAACCGAATAACCATCATTTTTTCATATAAAAGGAGTTGTTGGGGTCTCATTCCAAAGCTAAGCATAAGAACAATGAAACTCTTCTCGTTTCACATCCCCTCCTTGCCCCAAGAATTTGCAGCCACCTTGTGAGTTTTGTGCCAGAATTGCCCATTCTTGACTTTTTCCTCCATGATAAGCCTATTCCATTCCCTAGAGAGAGGTTGAGAGGAGAAAGATACATGGAAGTGCAGTTGAATCTTGGTGAAGAGGAGCCCGGACTAGGTTCGAGGAGAAATCACCGATCTCATTGTAAGTAAACTTTGTGATATCAATAAAAGGAATACTTTTTTCTGTCTCGAAATATGATGTGTTCAATATTTATGTTTGATTTATTCTTTATTATGACATCTAACCCACTAATTCATATATAAGATGCATGTTCATAGTTCCTTGTTTGTCTATTTGTGAAGGTAAGACTTGGGAGGAGACTTGTAGTTACTGGAGCAATCGAACGCGAAAGGATCGACACCGGACGCGGAGTTTAAGGTAGAGTTACCAGATCTTTTCAATTTGTATTTTATACATGAATGTGGGGTATATTCGGGGTAGTTATTAAAAAGTAGGAGACTTTTAGACGGTTAGATCTGCCTCAATGTTGAACCCTAGTGTAGTCCATAGGGGGGTTTTCCCGCTATAGAATAAAGTGTCATATTTAATGTGATTGACATGTGAGTGAGGATCATGGGTTTAAATTGGATGATGAATCATCATCTCAGAAGTT
>JZKD02S1625186.1:123015-157644 GCA_000966675.3 Picea glauca
GCTATTATTTGGAACAAAACTTTCATGACTCCCCAGAATGGAGTCAGCTATGCCTACATAGTATTCATTTAATCTGGACAAGAACAATACTTGCTTCATGTTTCACTCATCAGGGCAATCATATTGGGCCTCTAGTATACTTATACTCTTGCATCATACATGTGCATTATTTGCACGTTTAATATCATTCATACCTTACCAGTATTAATATCAGGCTTCCTATTATGAAGCTTCACAATGCATTAAACTCATTCACTCAACTACAATTGAACAAAGGTAAGTATTCATCATACTAGTTCACACCTTCTCCTCACGTGACCACTGACGGTGACCATGATCCGAACTAAAAGGCGCTTCACATTTCGCGATTTCGGGATTCCTTTTGCAAGGAACCATGGTTCCTCGATCCCCGAAATCTGAAAACCTGAAAGACCAAGGCTAAGGCTTTCTCGACTCTTTTATTCACATGACCCTTCGCTCGGAACCTGGGGTCAACTCCTAAACATGCATCAGGATCCCGTGTTTTGGCGAATCCGGGGACAATGCTCCATCGTTTCCCAAAATTCTGATCCATGAGGGTTCGAAAACCTAGATCCCACGATCCAGATCTCTCTACCAATCAAAAGTCCTAATCAAATCACAAATTTACAAATTTCGGGATTCTGGCGGAGTATTCACCTCCTAACTACTGATTTCGAATCCCCAAAATGTGTATGCATCAAATCAATGATCCACCGCCTATCTCGATCCAACGACTTAGGTTGGATATCAGGATTTCATGACATGCATGTTCTCAAAACTTTTCCCATTGACTTCTAAACCTCCGACTCCCGAAGATCCAATTACACCAGATCTATGGTTCAAGTCATCCACTAACCAACGACCCTGATTGAATCGATGATTTACCTTGTACGACTTTGGGAAAGTCTCCGCTTCTATTTTCCCAATAGCCGAAACCTCAAAGCTCTAGATCAACGATTCTCATTGATTCCAATCTAACAGATACTATTCCTCCTGAGTTTGTGAGTGATGAGAGGTTATGATCCTTATCTTCTCCACTGATCTACTAGATCTAACGGTTCATGAAATTTCGGTATTCCTCCCTCTGATAATTCCACCATCTGTTCAGATTTTCAATGACTTCCAGCCACGAACTTGGCATCAACTCTTATGGAATCATCCTCTGTGTTCAACCTCCAGAGCTTTGAAACTTTAACACAAGCTTGTTTTTGTATGCACTCCTTGTGCTCTATATGCACACTCAGCATACGAAATTTCCCCGCTATCTTCAACTATTCACATTCAAGATTTATTATCATTGTTAATTAACATATCCCTACTCTAATAAGAGTAGTTACCAATTTAACAAAGGGGTTAAAGAAATTCCTCTGCTGAAATTCAACAAGAATTCCCAAAATCATAGGTTCAATTATGTAGTGCTTCTCCTTAAAGAGTAATGCAGATAACAATATCTCTTTTTGAGACTCGTGCAAGAGCCCAAGCAGGCCAAGTGTTGTAACCATGTTCTAATACCAATTTGTCACATACCCACTACAGAAAAAATAAATTTTTTTCTCTTCTTCAAGGGATAGAATCACCGAATTCCTACGCGGGCCTAGCGTAGGCTAGCTCTTCCCTTATTTACCTCCATGTGACCATTGGTTATGACCACAGGCCAAGACAAGAGGTGCATTTCACATTTTGTGACTCAACGATGCAAGAGAGTCAAGTCTTTCGACTCTCCAAACCTCGAAACCCGAAATCTTACCTTCGATGAGATCGATGGCTGCAAATATCCCCCTGATCCGACGGTCCTAGACGTATTGGGATTTCAGTAATCGGGAGTTCGAAATGCAGCGACCCAAACCACTGGTCACTCCATTCCTCGAACTTCGATACATGAGTTCTTGTATGAGATCCAATGATCCTTAATGATTTGGATCCAACGGTCCAGATCTTTTCGGAGTTTCGTGAACCAGGAGTTCACGATGCAGTGACTACAAATCTCTTGTCACTCCAATCCCTGAATTCCTATATGAGAATTCATGTATGATATCAACGACCCTCGTTGATCTGGATCTGACAGTCTCTATCCCTCCTGAGCTTAAGGGTGTTGAAAGACACTTAGTCTTAATCGCGCATCGGGGTTTCGTATACCGGGATTTCATGACTTGCGAAGATGAGGCGTCTTGCCCTATGGCTTCCCGGATGCCGAAACACTGAAACTTATTCACACTAAACCGACTCATCCACAAAGCGCATCGAGGTTTTTTATACCGGGATTTCACGACTTGCGAAGACGAGGGGTCTTTCCCTCTGGTTTCCCGGATGCCGAAACGTCGACAGTTATTCACACTAAATCGGCTCATCCATAGAGCGCATTAGGGTTTCGTATGCCGGGATTTTGCGACTTGTGAAGACGAGGGGTTTTTCCCTATGGTTTACTGGATGCCGAAACACCGAAAGTTATTCACACTAAACCGATGGTCCAGATCACTCATGAATCAACGACCACGATCACATCACGATTTCGCGAATCATGAGTTCATGCGGTCTTACCCTTTGACCACTCCAAGTTGTGAGTCAACGAAATGCTACCCAACTACCACATGTCCTATGTCGATGGAAGGTTTCGAATACTTTGGGACTTTCAGGACTTTGACGAGTCCTCTCTCCCCTGCATGCACTAGGTTAAACCTTGTGTGCCTTTTCTGGATCCGATGACTATCGGTCCCTTGCATTCAATCTGATGGTTTAGATCTATTCTGCTGTGCACTCTTCTCTAGCTGTCTGGACGTAGGCTCCAACAGTCCAGATTTTCCCCTGCGAATCGACAATTCACCTTTCAGGACTTTGGGGAAATCCTCAACTATATTTACCTGAATTGAACCAATAGTTTATATCTAATTTCGATCACGGTCTTTATCACTTCTGAACTTTCATATGCTATGAAACCTCCAAATGGTTTCTCGACCTCTGCACTCCATGCAGGGTTCTTACACGCAATGGTGTAATCCTTCCTAAGATTGTCTAGGAATTGAGGAGTTCTGGGTTCGGTTTGCCTCATAGAGAGCCTGTGCCAATCTGCACTACCTCTCCTGAGCTTAACAAACTTCATCTTCCAAGGGGATCTAAACAATTAGGAGGGTTGACATGCGTACATGAAACTGTGTTCGGGGTCGACGAACACATAGTTTGTGACTCTGGCTTATGCCTCCATAGGACACAAGCATTTATGAGTATAAAATCATCTCCTAACCATATAATTTCTTACTGGCCTAGTTATACAATCAAGTAGGAATAAGGGCTATATAGTATATCCATTAAGAAATATGTACAATTCCTAAAACATACACAGTATAACCAATTCATACACAGTTACGGCTAAATTACACAAGGTAGGAAATTGCTTATCTATTACAGGTTGTCGCCAACCAACTGACTGTGGGTGTTCGTGCTTCCACCCAACCATAGGCACAAAGACATTCATTCTTAGCACTCCGTCCACCCCCGTGCCAAGCCATGATATCACCAGGGAATTCTCACACTTCTCGAGGGTTCTTCCTCCATTTCTGTTTCTGCTTCGGTCCTGTTCTCTATAACTCAGAGATTTTTCTCTCGGTTATGGCCTCAGCAAGGTTTCTCATATGCTCCTCGGCATCAAGCTCACGACCTTCAGTTTGTGACTCGCTGGAGAGCTCTACGCATCTCCCTTGTGAGCTTACACTCTTTTTTTTTCTGGTGTCTCCTCTCCCATGTGTATCCCTCTTACCTTGGAAGGTTTATCGACCTATCCTGTTCCTTTTGTCAGAAGGAAGCTCAAGTCTACAGGTCCCTGTGATACATCGGGCTGAAAACCCATGTTTCCATTCATGGGGGTGGTTGATAATTCAACCACTGGTCCTTTCTTCATTAACTGATTTCTCTCCTTGGGATCCAAAGGAGGTTGTCATCCTCATCAAGGGAAATTTGGGGTTATTTTTCATAATGAACCCTCTCTTATAGTTTTCACATTCTTCCTCTAGTGATATCATGGACAATACTTTAAAGGATTCACCCCCATAGTTAGTCATTGGAAACTCACACAATAATACATTTACATTGTCCTTTTGCATTAGCATGGTAATTCTTATTTTATGCTGAATTACAAATTGGGGGAAACATGGTGTTACAATGTCCTTCAAAATCTCATGGTAGCCTTAGACCACAAAGGATTTACCACTAAGATTGTAGAAGATCTCAGGAAATCATATCATGATCAATACCAAGAATCCTCTGATACAAAAGACGAGGTTTATGAAGACCATTATCAACCCCTTGAAGAGGAGCAAGACCTCTCCCATAATTCAATAGAATGCAACAAAGATATAACTAGAGACGTGAATTATGAGGATGAAGCACCAGTAACTGCTCCTCAGTCTGATGAGGCTCTCCAAGATCCTATCCCTCCCGCACAAGATGAAGGGAATGAGGTAAGTCATTTTCCTTTCCAGTTTTTTGATGATACCTTGTTCTATGACTCAGAGAATGAAGAAGAAATGGAACCCTTGGACAAGCTAGATCCCCTATATATCAATACTGAAGATGTAGAGGTAGATCTTCCACTTGATGAAGCTATCCAAATACTTGAATCTCTTTCACAGGAAGGATTAAGCAAGGTGAATTATTCCCCCATCCAAGTTTTCAATGGTTCTTTACCTTATGACACAGAGAGTAGAGAAGTATTGGATGTTTTAACTCCTCCATGTTATGATACTGATACTGACATAGCTGATTTTGACGAGTTCATACATGTTGGGAGACATAGGTTGGATGCAGTTAGTTATGATATGGATCCCATCTATGACATAAAGATTCATCTCTGAGTGTTTCCTTTGCAATTATCACAACAAGCTCTTTATCAGTGGCAACAAGGAGATGATATTTTTACTGGCTTTGAACGAACACCCAAGGTTGACCGAGTACAATATTTGCCTGATGATTTTTGGTCTTACCTTGAGGCCTTTGATGAGTACTCATCCGAGCACTTAGATTTACCCTATGAAGATGACTATCAACCGCCACTATGCTCATATTTTGATAAGAGTAAAGACATTTTTTGCCTAAAGAAGGATTCTCATGACCGTTTTCTCCAGATACCTGTTGTTACTTTACCATGCTTCTCCATTAAAGGTGTAGTTCTGAAGTATATTTTTAATGTTGATTTTCCTCTTAGGAAAACCCTAGACTCCAAGGGTTGGTTGGGTACTACAAGTTTGAGTCAGTTATCCCAGTCGTCTGCTAGATCTTTGTCGATCCCTTCCTTGACTTCAGAGAGTGAGGATGTCCTAGGTAGCTAGTTTGCAGGCCCTTTTAGTCAGTTTTCTGAACCTTGCATTTTTCATGACCCTTTCTTGAAGTGGATTGAGTAGTTTCCTCAGATATGGACTTGGCAGGATTTTATCCCTCCCGATTGCCTCCATGAGTTACACTTTGAGATTTCCGATGATATGATATATATTCTAACTCATGACATTTTTGCGCTTGAATTATCACTATTTTGGTTTATGATGAAGCACAAAGGCATGTATCGTGGGACACTACTGGATTGGCTACACTAGTCATTTGAGTACATCGAACATCCAGCCGATAGGTAGGTAAAGGTAGGTACTTTTCTTTACAATTGCATATTGATTGTTTTACTTTAGTGTGTGTATGTNTATATATATATATATATATATATATATATATATATATATATATATCCATATGTATGCTAGGGTGGCATTACTGCCCCAATTTTGTTACTGATACCCCTATCGAGATTGAGCAGCTTTGCAGATTATGCTAGAGATGTTGAGGTTCTCATGCGCTCTACGGTGAGCACATGTCCCCGAGTTGGAGCCTGATGTTATGCCTGATTTTAGGGATAACTAGGAGATCATGTCTCAAGGCCCACAGGTCCTAGACATGGAGTAACGAGAGAAGGATTGACCTGAGCATGGCCCTGGAGGACCTATCCTTTTCTTCTTCCACCAGATTTGTCTTGTCAGCAACAACAACATCCATCACCATCGACTTGGTCTTGTATCAGAAGAATTTCTTGCTCCATGAGGTAATTGTTCTAGGTATCATGGTATGTGTCACTTTTGATCATTGAAACCCTTAAATATATGCATTTGATTCCTTTTATCTCTAACAATTGCTTGGATCTTACACTAGCCCACTTGACCATGCTTGGGGAAATTGACAGGATGCCCTAGCTAGCCTGTGCCCATGGGTCTTGGTTTGCCATTGGGGGGATTTCTGAAGTGAAATCGTCCACTCCCATCATAGCACCACTGTTTCATATTGTCTCCCACTCATTTATCCCATTCCCCTTGTCCGGGCATTGGGTTGACCTATTTGTAGGATTGCACCTTATCTCGTGGGAAGAAGGGGCTAAAGGCCCAGAAGGTAAAAGAAGCCGGTAAAAGACAAAAGCCTAAAATGAAACCTCGAGATGCTTTGCCCAGGTATCCCCAAGAAGGCAATAAAAAGAAAGAAAGAGGAGGGACCCATAAAATAACAAACAAGATCTAGTAAGAGGATAGGGGGTCTCATCATGAGCTAGCCTATTAGGTTCATGGGTACCTAGCAATATGACATTTCCACCATCTGGTTACCACACCAGGGTAGTGAACTTTGGTTGCATCGCCAAGGGAAAGGGGGGTCTCATCATGAGCCATCCTTCTCATCTCTATGAAAGTACTTGTAGGTAACACTGTCAGCTCTGGTCACCATGCCAAGGCATTTTCCTTTGGTTAGCCCTTGAATAAAAAGAAAAAGAAGAAGAAAAAGAAAATAAATAAATAAATAAAGAAGGAAAAGAATAAAGGCGAGAACGAGCTTGGAAAAATGCATTCGTGACAGGTACATATCGCCTTCTACAAAGGCACCCACAGATAACATTATGCATCCTTGGCTCTCACTTCACCCACATGTTTGGAAATCCCCTAGCCACGTCACCTCACTTACATGGCTTGGATAAAATCCTCCTGGAAACTTTCCTTTTCTTGTGGATACTATCCCAATAGGACATCTTGTCTTTTTCTCCAATCTTGTATTGTAGGTTTTTGTAATGTCTTTGAGGTATTGACTGATGTATTAAGGTCTTATGCATATGTTTGATAATATTGATGGTGAGATGTGATTAACATTGCTATGATACTGGTGACTGATGAGCCCATGGAGGGCATAGCTTTTGATGTGCAGGACCATGACCAATGGACATGTACCATTTGGACTAGTACACATGGGGAGATGATCAATTTAGACCTCCATGGGGCTGAAGAGCCCACCAGATGGATGCTGAAACCCCATCAGGGGGCAGAGATGGGACGGTGGTTTGACCAGGGTTTTAAACCGAAGAAGAAGAGGATGTTCCATTAGAGGCACTTGGCAGAGCCCGGCCTAGGGGATTCACCCACTTCTAGGGAGACGTTTTCCCTTGATGGACCATGACGTCACATATAGGCTCATGATGTCGTCTTGAGCATGTGGTAGTTTGACAAGGCAGTTGGCACATGTGACATGTTGGAGAGGCCCCTGGGGGGCTAACATTTTTCTCCTAGATGTCTCATTTTCCCTAGAAGGGGATAACACCTCCCTTGAAGGGGATTTTACTCTCTTTGCAGCTCAATTAGGGTTTTAATTTGACAATTTAATGTAAAAACGATATTATTTTGACATTATGGCCTTGTTGGCCTTTTTATGACCTAAAACATTAAATTAGGTCATTGATACACTATATATTGAGGGTTTTGACTCTCATTTTATCATAACACATCACTCACTCATTAGTGAGGTCTGATTTTAGCGCCCTACTTGGGTATTTTTGTTGGTTTAGTGAGGCACACTTGTTGAACAAAGGAATTTCTTGGCATTTTATGGTGTTTNGCATTTGATTCCTTTTATCTCTAACAATTGCTTGGATCTTACACTAGCCCACTTGACCATGCTTGGGGAAATTGACAGGATGCCCTAGCTAGCCTGTGCCCATGGGTCTTGGTTTTCCATTGGTGGGATTTCTGAAGTGAAATCATCCACTCCCATCATAGCACCACTGTTTCATATTGTCTCCTACTCATTTATCCCATTCCCCTTGTCCGGGCATTGGGTTGACCTATTTGTAGAATTGCACCTTATCTCATGGGAAGAAGGGGCTAAAGGCCCAGAAGGTAAAAGAAGCTGGTAAAAGACAAAAGCCTAAAATGAAACCTCGAGATGCTTTGCCCAGGTATCCCCAAGAAGGCAATAAAAAGAAAGAAAGAGGAGGGACCCATAAAATAACAAACAAGATCTAGTCAGAGGATAGGGGGTCTCATCATGAGCTAGCCTATTAGGTTCATGGGTACCTAGCAGTATGACATTTCCACCATCTGGTTACCACAACAGGGCAGTGAACTTTGGTTGCATTGCCAAGGGAAAGGGGGGTCTCATCATGAGCCATCCTTCTCATCTCTATGAAAGTACTTGTAGGTAACACTGTCAACTCTGGTCACCATGCCAAGGCATTTTCCTTTGGTTATCCCTTGAATAAAAAGAAAAAGAAGAATAAAAAGAAAATAAAAAAATAAATAAAGAAGGAAAAGAATAAAGGCGAGAATGAGCTTGGAAAAATGCATCCGTGACAGGTGCATATCGCCTTCTACAAAGGCACCCACAGATAACATTATGCATCCTTGGCTCTCACTTCACCCACATGTTTGGAAATCCCCTAGCCACGTCACCTCACTTACATGGCTTGGATAAAATCCTCCTGGAAACTTTCCTTTTCTTGTGGATACTATCCCAATAGGACATCTTGTCTTTTTCTCCAATCTTGTATTGTAGGTTTTTGTAATGTCTTTGAGGTATTGACTGATGTATTAAGGTCTTATGCATATGTTTGATAATATTGATGGTGAGATGTGATTAACATTGCTATGATACTGGTGACTGATGAGCCCATGGAGGGCATAGCTTTTGATGTGCAGGACCATGACCAATGGACATGTACCATTTGGACTAGTACACATGGGGAGATGATCAATTTAGACCTCCATGGGGCTGAAGAGCCCACCAGATGGATGCTGAAACCCCATCAGGGGGCAGAGATGGGACGGTGGTTTGACCAGGGTTTTAAACCGAAGAAGAAGAGGATGTTCCATTAGAGGCACTTGGCAGAGCCCGGCCTAGGGGATTCACCCACTTCTAGGGAGACGTTTTCCCTTGATGGACCATGACGTCACATATAGGCTCATGATGTCGTCTTGAGCATGTGGTAGTTTGACAAGGCAGTTGGCACATGTGACATGTTGGAGAGGCCCCTGGGGGGCTAACATTTTTCTCCTAGATGTCTCATTTTCCCTAGAAGGGGATAACACCTCCCTTGAAGGGGATTTTACTCTCTTTGCAGCTCAATTAGGGTTTTAATTTGACAATTTAATGTAAAAACGATATTATTTTGACATTATGGCCTTGTTGGCCTTTTTATGACCTAAAACATTAAATTAGGTCATTGATACACTATATATTGAGGGTTTTGACTCTCATTTTATCATAACACATCACTCACTCATTAGTGAGGTCTGATTTTAGCGCCCTACTTGGGTATTTTTGTTGGTTTAGTGAGGCACACTTGTTGAACAAAGGAATTTCTTGGCATTTTATGGTGTTTYTCTTGAAGGAAGGTGTTACAACTAGGGTTTGCATGGTTATTTCTTGATGAATTGTAAGTATTTTGYTGCAAAACTTCTTGATTGAATGGTTGTAGTCTTATTTCTTACATGTATTTATAATTTGYTGAATCAAAACCCTAGGTGACAAGCACACAAGTAGGTCCTTGTCTCAAGTCCCCTAAAAGAGAAACCTTTTAGCCATKGAATAAGGAAAAGAGCCTAGCCTTTGCTACACTCTTCTTCTTTTCTTCCCCTATTGCTAGCCRTACTTTCTAGAAGTCAATAAGGAKGAGACGTCCCAGGCCTAGGTTATCTACACCTAGGGCTATTTTTCTTCTAGGGTTTGGTGATAGAGCCTTGTTGTAGCAACACTCTCCCTCACTACACTCTCTTGTCTTGATTTATCATTTATGCTAGCTATTTTTGCCAAGTCAACGTAAGGAAGGAGGAGAGATCACAAGGCCTTGCTTTAGAAACACCAGAGTGAGCCTCTCTCCCCTAGGGATTTGATTCTGGGGCCCTACCATAACAACACTTCAGAACTCTTCCTTCTAGTCCTTAGCCATCCTCCTTCAATGCTTGCGTCCTCTATTAAATTGACTCCATTAATCCCAAGGCACTGATCTTAGACCTCCAGTGTTGAAGTGAAATTGATAAAAAAACTCTCAAACCGCTTTTTAAATTGAAACCCTAACTACACTAACCCTAACTGCTGACCCTAAGTTGTTGACATCACACCTGAATATTTCATATGTATGCAACAATGTCTTGTTTTAAGAGAAATTGAATGGTGGTTTAGGCATTATTTGATGGTTTTATGATTTGTTTACATTGAATGCCATGCCATTTCAATATTTATTGAGGAAGTGATATTATTTGCATTACTACATTGATAAACATTGACTTCGTCAATATTTATAGCCATAATTGCTTATTTAAATAGCATATAGTCTTATGAAGTACTAACCCATTGAAATATAGCTTGCATATATTAGTATGTTGTTTCTTTGTTCTAGGTAGGTGTTCTTCATTGGGGATTTACTTTATTATTGGCTGTTTATCCAGGACTATTTGTTTTGGTGGTGACTTGTGAAGGGGGAAATCTTATGTTTGTCCTTTTAGCCTTTGCCTCTTCAGAACCATAGGTCACCGAGGCCGTCTCCCCTACGCCTAACCTCCCTAAAGAGAAAGAACCTCCCCATCGAGGTGACATTGGGTGGGATAGGTTCCTGTTATGCCAGTTTGGACCTCCATCTTATAACCATTTAACCTAGCTACAAACTGTGTAATAACAGGCTCACCATGAAGGAATCAAACTTCTTGTAACATTGCCTAGGAGAATGTCTCAGGCCATACAATGACTTCGTGAGTTTGCAAAAAAACCTCTTATTGTAATCCTGAACAAACCCTTCTAGTTGTTCCATATATATATCCTCATCTAAATCTCCATGTAGAAATGTCGTTTTAACACCTAGCTTCTCTAATTCAAGATCAAGTAAAGCAACTAGTGCTAACATAACAAGAACTAAATCAAGCTTCACAACTGGTGAAAATATCTCATGAAAATCCATACCTTCCTTTTGAGAATACCCCTTTGCTACCAGTCTTGCTTTATACTTTAAGACTTTATCATCAACACCCTTTTTCATTTTGTAGACCCACTTGCAGCTAACAACCTTCCTGTCCTTTGGAAGTTCTACCAGGTCCCATGTTTTATTCCTCTCTAAGGAATCCATTTATTCTTTCATATATTTCTTCCATTGGGAACTTTTAGATACCTTAATTGAGAACACACTTCCCACACTAAGAGGAGGGGGGGGGGGTGAATTAGTGTGCAGACTATTCAAAATTTTTCTTTTCACAGGTTAGCAGTTAAAACATATTTGAACAGATTAAGAATAATCAAATCACAATTACAATGGACACAGAGACACCAGATGTTTGTATTAGCTTTTGTATAATTGAAATGGATATCGTAATATAAATATATGTGAAAGAGGATTTTCCCAGCATCAACTGATTTGTTTCAGCACCAACCGAAGTAAGGAGCACCAACTCCTCAAAGAGCACCAACTCTCAGGCAAGGCCCAACTTGCTTCAAGACCCAACTTGTTGATAGAATCCAGTCTATCCAACTAGAGTTTATTCAACTCCAGTAGTAGCGATCCATTATAGAATCAACTTTATCTAATGATCGGAGGTATATCATAAAATACTCATCATCGTATTTCATCTTCTCTCTGAAATTTGCACCTTCTTTGCTTTATATTTCCTCTGATATCTTAACACCATATTCGCTTCTACATCTCTCTCTTATATTTGCATAGACCTCAGGTCCAGATCTACCTCTTCCCTTCACAAGCCAAGATTCATACACAAGAACCGTTTCAAGTGAGCCAATCATGGTTTTATTTATAGTGGATTATGCAAAAAACTTGTTTAAATTTTTGAGCCGACTTGTGCAACAAGTTATAACTAACTCTTTCATTTACGATAACTTTTGGGACCGCTAGTTCATCAATATGAGTCTTCAACGTTCCACCTGGCTTCCCCTTTTCCTTTTACAAATCGATCACAATCACAGATTGATTTCCTTTGTCTCGGTGCTAACAGAGATCGACGCTTCCTTCAAACGATGTTCTTATGATCAATGGAGTAGAACCACATGCTTAACAATTTAATCGACGCATACATTTTTCCTTTTAAAATATCTTGACCATATGACTGACGATAGTGACCTCATGTTAGGCAAGATGAGCGCATGAGCTCTTATCAATAAAATGAAAACGATTCATTCTCTCTATGAGATGGACGATTGTGGGACTTCGAGACTTCACCCTTCGGGTCTTCGTGACTTCAAACCTTTCAAATATCCCGAATATGATATCTCCAAATAGATTGGACGGTTCACATTATATCTCAAAACCAGATCAATGGTTATCTTCGATCCTTACATCTATCCTGCATCCCTAATCAGACATCCGAGACTTAATCAAGCATTGTGATGGATGGCCACCATTTACTTCGGGTCTTCATACTATTATGCTTACGCTATCCTTCCACTGTATTTTGATCAATGGTCGTGAGTGCGACTGAAAATCAGATCGACAATCGATATCTCCTTTGGGCCTCCAGACTTCAGAGATTTCAAGTCTCAACCCCTTCTTTCCTCCATACATCAATCTTCCAGATCTGACAAACCGTTGATGCATCTTTGGGCTTCAGAATTCTCAGGCCTCAAATTTTGCTGTAGTATGATCAACAATCGAGAATACTCTCAAATTGATCTTTCAGATCGGACGATTTCTGTCCACTTCGAGACTTCGACGTTTGAGAAATCAGAGGTTTTGAATAAATGCTGCTCCATTTTCCTCCGGAGTGATCACCTACTATGTAAGTCATCAATGGTAGAGACTGCTTGATGTTAGTTAACATTTTCTCTTACACTATCCTTCCATTGTAGTAGATCGACGATCAAGAATGCTCTTGAAGTGATCTTTCAGATCGAATGTCTTGTGTCCACTTCGGGACTCTGACATTCGGGACTTCGGGACTTTGGGAAAATGCTGGTGGTATATATCCCGAAGCAAAACTCCTGGAGTGACTTAAGTTGTTGACGTGTCACAAGATGAGTAGCTGCCACATGTCACTCTGATTCATGATTTTCACGGACCATAAATTTTGATTTAGCTTGACACTTGTCATTCTCTGATTGTGACACATTTCCTTGCTAACATAGACTACTGACATGGTCTGTCAATCTAGATCTCCCAATGTGACACATATTCTTATCTTGGATCTAATAGATGTCCTAACTTCCAAACCGTATCTCATATCGATGAGTGAGAGCAACTTCGGGCCTTCGAGTATTTTGACATTTGTTCGTGGTAAAACTCCCGAAGCAATTCTCATGGAGTGATGTAACTTGATTACGTCACTTGTTGACATGGCATGAGTCAATTTCCTCTTAACAATTTTCATCATCTGATTATGCCATGTGTCTTTGTCGACATCGTCTTCCATGCATCCTTTCCGATGAGGTTTGCTGATGTGGATCTCCTACATGTCCTTGCTGACATGGTTTACTGATGTGGATCTCCCACACATCCTTGTTGATGTGGTCTGTTGATCAACAACCCTGATCCAACAGTCCTCGTGTGTCCTCCAAATCCGAAGGTCCTTATTCACTTCATATTTCTGGGCTCCGGGTATTTCAAATCTCAACCTGATGGAGCATAAGTTCCTCACATATTTATAGACAAAGTGAAGGATGTTTGTTCGATTAGGATCTTAGATCAATGACTTGATCTGTCTGCATCGCTGCTCTTCTATATTATCCTGTCCTTCCACATAAAATGATCCAATGAATGACATAAGTTCGCATGAATGATATCTCAGATATTACCTCTCTTATCCTATCCTTCCACTCGAAAATGATTTGATGTCTTGACGAG
Source organism: Picea glauca (assembly GCA_000966675.3). NCBI lineage: Eukaryota > Viridiplantae > Streptophyta > Pinopsida > Pinales > Pinaceae > Picea > Picea glauca. The sequence goes on from JZKD02S1625186.1 coordinate 137,150, forward strand.
ATCTCGGGTTTGATCCGACGGTCATGAATATTCTCGAAGTAGATCCACGATTGAGGATGATTTCAGAAGCACAACTTGCGAGTGATTTAAATCACCACCCAAACTCTGCAATTGGAAGTTTTGCACTGTTAGTGAGTCAACCACAATCGTTGATCTTCGAAGCTATAATATCACACGGTCCTGACTAATTGCGGGATTGGAACTAGCGCGACATTTAATTATCCTTTCAATATCTGCAATTCATCCATGCCTTACTTTTGACGATTGTGCATCCGACGGTCATGATTTAATATGACTTAAACTCATTGGTTGTTGGATCAACCATAGTCGTATATCTTTGAAGATATGAGATATAACGATCCAGACAGATTGTGGGATTGTAATTGGTGAGTAGTTTAATTTTTCTTTCGCTCCCTGCAATTCATCCCTGCCATTGATATGGCTTGCAGATTGACAGTCACGATCCTCCAAAAATCCTCAAGCCCACAATCACTCATATGACCATCATCCATTATATTAGATGATCACCACCGTCAATTTCCTTGATTAGACGACTGCTGAGACTTCTCACCTTTTCCTGTAAAATGGTCGACTTCTTAATATTTCCATCGATCTCGACGATACTTCTGCAATGCGCTTCTTCCTTCTGAGATTTGATCTTCATTTGCTAACCCTCCTGATATTTTATCATAGGATTGTTGATCCTATCGTGATCAACAATAATCATGAATTTCTTCATACTGTTCTCTTCTTCTGATATACTATGCAATGCACTTTTCCTTTTGAGATTTGATCTTCATACCTTTCACTCCTCCTCCTAAGCTTACGCTTCTGATATCTGCATAATGTTTGACATCTTCTTCTAACTAATATACTATTGACATCAATGAAAATCTCATCTGTGGTAATTCATCATTATCAATAGATCATCACATTGACTGTTGACATCAATGACAATATGTTCAACAATCTCCCCCTTTGTCATTGAGGGAAACACACTAAATGCTTATACAAAACTCCCCTGTGATGATGTTTTCCTCTTATTTATTTTTCTTCTTATGAAGATTCTCTCCCCATTTGACATCAATGGAAAAGAGTTTTTCCTCTTGTAGTAAAGCTCTGTATGTTACTGACCAGAATCTGAGCTTGGGTAACTCTTCTTGGAGTCATGTTCTACCTGCCATAACTGAATGACTCCCGTTGTCAGTATGCTCTCTCTCTGATTTTGACTACTCTCCCCCTTTGTTTCTGAAAAGGTAGTTCTTCCCGATAAGGTTTCTTCCCCTGTTAACTAACTTCTTATCTCAGTTGATTGGGATTTTTTTGTTTCAATGAGTAGTCTTCTTGATATAAATTTTTGTAGTGATCAAGTCTTTTCAAGACTTAATCTAATTACTTTCTTATTTACTAACAAAAAATTCCCTTGAGTTTTTACTGACTTGTTCTCCACCTGTTATTTCTACAGGATGTCATGTACCTCATTTTGTACATCAGAATGTTGCTTTTTTGAATGTTGCTGTCTTACTGGAACATTGTGCAATTGTAGCTCATCTTATTCAAGCAACTCTTGGATATTCCCATTGATTCTCATCAATCTCTAACCAGATGTATCCATTTTTTATCCAAGATTCTTCTTTACTGTACATTGCTCTAAAGTTGTCTGAGACAACTTTATACTATGCTTGTCACATGACTAGAATTCTTTTTGCAGCAATCAACTTCACTCTTGTTCACTTGTTCAGTCTTTGCTATCCAAATCTGTGAGTGTCCTAGTTTCTTGAAATTTTTTCTTTGATCATCTATTACTGCAACTTCATTTTTCTTCCATGTTCCATTTACTCCTTTCGTCATACTATATGGTGTATTTCTCATTGACTGTTTTCTTGAGTTCCAATAGTTATAGGCTTTGTGTCCATATCCATCACAACTGTAGCATATCATAGTGTAACAATGTGCAATGATATGTCCAACATGATTGTAGTTCCAACGTCTTATACTATTTTTGAACCTACCAACTCGTTTTCATCCATGATGCCCACAATATAAGGCTTTATGACCATATTCATTACAAGAAAAACAATAACCGTTAAAAACACTTTCATACCTTCTTTGATTCATCCATCAAGGTGTCTCTCTTATGAACTTGCATTGAGGTATATGAATATCTTTTTGATGTCTTCCTTGATCTGATCTTATAAATTTTGTAGCATTTCTTTTATTCTTTGAATGTGAAGAACCTGAATCACACCTTCTTTCAATTTTTGCAAATGAAGGAGTTGTTTCATACCTGTATTCATCCTTTACAAATGAAGGACCTGTGTTAGAACTATTTTCATCCTTTACAACTGAAGGGACTGTGCGAGACCTGTTTTCACCTTTTACAAATGAAGGACTTGCATCAGATTTCTTAGGAGTACTGATTTCGTCCTTATTGTATCCAAGACCGGATTTGTCATTTGGTGATCTCTGACTATCCAAGATATCATCCAGGGTCATGGAGTTGTTCAAGAACTTGATTTGGGTGTCTGACTTCTCAACCTTCCTTCTAAGATTCACAACTTCTGCTTCCATCTCATGACACAATTCTTCCTTTTTTTCCAATTGGTTCCTTACTACCTCTTCTCTCCTTTTGGCTTCTTCAAGTTGAATTTTAAGATTAACATAGCTTTCCCTTAGTTCTGCAAGGTTTTTTCTTGGTTCATCATCTTCCTTCTTTTCTTTTTTTGCTTGATTGATTTCATTTTTCAATCTCTTGATTTCCTCTTCCTTTTCTTTTGTTAGATCAACAACTTTTGTTTTCAATCTTTTGATCTCTTCTTCTTTGTTTTCTAATTGAATCTTTTTCTCAGATATGATTTCTTTATTGTCTTTGATATTTTCTTTTGTTTCCGGGATATGCTTATGATTGCTAAGCTCATCATCTTCCTTATCCTTTTCTTTTACTTGACTAATTTTTTTCTTCAGCTTCTCGATCTCCTCTTCTTTCTCTTCTAATTAATTGTCTTGCTCATTTATTATCTTTTCACTATCCTTAAGCATTTCCTTTATTTCCAAGACATGCTTTTGACTCTTTTCAAGAAATTCTTTAGTGTAGTCATGAATATAGATATAGTCTGATTCATTATGGTCATAGAGGTATTCACATAGACTCCAATCAACCTTTTGTTCGGCCTTTGATAATTCTTCTTCTTCTTCTTCCATGGGATAAATGCTAATAGAACATTCTGTTATTGTATCTTATTCTTCTTCTTTAATTGCAGGGGAGGATTCAATATCACTGTTATTGCAATTGAAATATTGTGGAGAGTCCTTACCTTTATTGATGGGTGAGTCCTCATTTTCATGCTTGATAGGAATGTCTTCTGTTTCTTCTTTTTTTTATTTGATACATCTTTTCTAACTTCAGCTATAATCCCTTGGTGAATGTGCATAGTCCTATTCTTTCCTTGACTGTATCTGATAATCCATTGAGAAGAATCTTCAATGCCACTTCATTGTTCTTCCTTTCTCTTCTCTAGACTGGAATTTTGGATAGATTCTTTGATGTAGTTAAATACCAGGGCTTACTTACTACTGAATTACAAACTTCAGATCCTTTTGACTTCAAATACTATTTCATATTTTATCTCCGTGATGAATAATCTGTTCCATCAAATAAGGGAGGTTCAATTATAGAGAGAGACATTTGTCCACCCATTTCTTCATGATCTAACTTCCAGTGGTTAAATTGTAATGAAGGAACCCACTCTGATACTAATTGAGAACACACCACCCACACTAAGAGGGGGGGGTGAATTAGTGTTTGGACTATTCTAACTTTTTCTTCTCACAGGTTAGCAGTTAAAACATATTTGAATAGATTAACAACAATCAAATCATAATTACAATGGACACAGAGACACCAAATGTTTGTATTAGCTTTTGTATAATTGATATGAATATCGAAATATAAATATATGTGAAATAGGATTTTCCCAGCATCAAATGATTTGTTTCATCACCAACCGAAGTAAGGAGCACCAACTCCTCGGAGAGCACCAACTCTTAGGCAAGAACCAACTTGCTGATAGAACCCATTCTATCCAAATAGATTTTATTCAAATCCAGTAGTAGTGATCCATTATAGAATAAAATCTATATCATGATTAGAGGTATATCATAAAACACTCATCATCGTATTTCATCTTCTCTCTAAAATTTGTTCCCTCTTTGCTTTATATTTCCTCTGATATCTTCACACCATCTTCGCTTCTACATCCCTCTCTTATATTCACACGGACCTCAAGTCCAGATCTGCCTCTTCACTTCACAAGCCATGCTTCATACATAAGCACTGTTTCAAGTGAACTAATCATGGTTTTATTTATAGTGGCTTATGCTCAAAACTTGTTTAAATTGTTGAGATGACTTGTGAAACCAGTTATAACTAACTCCATTTACGATAACTTTTGGGACCACCAGTTCATCAATCCGAGTCTTCAACATTCCACTTGGAATCCCCTTTTCCTTTTACAAATTGATCACAGTCACAGATCGATTTCCTTCGTCTTGATGCTAGCAGAGATCGACACTTCCTTCAAACCATGTTCATATGATCAATGGCATAGAACCACATGCTTAAAAATTTAAGTGACCCATACATTCTTCCCTTTAAAATCTCTTGACCATATGACTGATGAAGGTGAACTCACATTAGGCGAGATGAGCGGATGAGCGCTTATCAATTCAATGGCCATGATTCATTCTCTCGATGAGATGGACGATTGTCGGGACTTCGGGTCTTCTCCCTTTAGGTGTTTGTGACTTCAAACCTTTCAAATCTCCTGAATACGATATCGTTGAACAGATCGGACAATTCACATTATATCTCAGAACCAGATCAATGGTTATCTTCGATCCTTACATCTATTCTTTCATTCCTTAATCCGACGGATAGGAATTAATCAAGCAATGTGATGGATGGCCACCATTTACTCCGGGTCTTTGGAATATTATGCTTACACTATCCTTTCATTATATTTTGATCAATAGTCGTGAGTGCAATCGAACATCAGATCGATGGTTGATATCTCCTTCAGTTCTCCAGACTTTAGATATTTCGAGTCTCAACCCCTTATTTCCTTCATATGTTTCAGAGATAACAAAGCATTGTTGCGTGTCCCTCTCTTGATCAATGGTTGAGATCCTTTCGCATCTCCAAGATTTGGAATTCTCAGGCCTCAACTTTCACTGTAGTATGATAAAAAATTGAGAATACTCCCTAAGTGATCTTTTAGATTGGATGACTTATGTTCACTTTGGGACTTTGACATTTGGGACTTCAAAGGTTTTGAATAAACACTTCTCCATTTTCCTCCGGATTGATCACCTGCTGTGTAAGTCATCAACGGTGGAGATCACTTGCTGTTGGTTAACATTTTCGCTTACACTATCCTTCCACTGTAGTATATCGATGATCAAGAATGATCCCGAAGTGATCTTTCAGATTGAACGTCTTGTGTCCACTTTGAGACTCTGACATTCGGGACTTCAGGACTTTGGGCAAGTGCTGGTGGTATATCTCCCGAAGAAAAACTCCCAGAGTGATGTAATTTTCTTACGTCACTTGCTGACGTGTCACGAGCTAAGTAGCTTCAACATGTCACTCTGATTCATGATTTTCATGTACCAAAAATTCCAATTCATCTTGACACTTGTCATTCTCTGACTGTGCCACATGTCCTTGCTGACATAGACTGCTGACATGGTCTGTTAACGTAGATCTCCCAATGTGACACATGTTCTTCTCTTGGATCTAACAGATTTCCTAACTTCTGAACTGTATCTCAGATCGATGACTAAGAGTGACTTCGGACCTTCATCCTTTGGGACTTCAGGACTTTTGACATTCGTTTATGGGAAAAATCCTGAAGCAATTCTCCCGAAGTGACATAACTTGCTTACATCACTTGTTGACATGGCATGAGTCAATTTCTTCTTGATAGTTGTCATCATTTGATTATGTCATGTGTCTTTTTCGACATGGTCTTCCATGCATCCTTGCTGATGAGGTTCGCTGAAGTGGATCTCCCACATGTTCTTGTTGACGTGGTTCATTGACGTGGATCTCCCACACATTCTTTCTGACGTGGTATGCTGATCAAAAGCCCTGATCCAATGGTCCTCATCTATCCTCCAAATCTGATGGTCCTTATTCACTTCATATTTTCGGGCTCCGGGTATTTCAAATCTTAAATTGATGGAGTGTAAGTTCCTCACATATTTAGAACCGAAGTGAAGGATGTTCATTCGATCAAGATCTTAGATCAATGACTTGATCTGTCTGCATCACTGCTCTTCTAGATTATCATGTCCTTCCACTTAAAATGATCCAACGATTGATGAAATTTTGCATGAATGAGATCTCATATCTTACCTCACTTATCCTATCCTTCCACTCGAAAATGATCTGACAGCTTGATGAGATCTCGTGTTTGATTTGATGATCATGAATATTATCGAAGCAGATCCAGGATTGAGGATGATTTCAAAAACACAACTTGCGAGTGATTTAACTTGTCACCCAAACTCCACAATTGGAAGTTGTGCACTGTTGGTGAGTCAATCACAATTGTTTATCTTCAAAGCTATAAGATTGGACGGTCCTGACTAATTGCGGAATTGGAACTAGCGCGATGTTTAATTCTCCTTTCAATATTTGCAATTCATCTATGTCATAGATTTGGCGATTGCACATCTGACGGTCACTGTTTAATATGACTTAAAATCGTTTTTTATGGATCAATTGCAGTCATAGATCTTTGAATCTATGAGATCTGACGATCCAAAAAGATTGTAGGATTGTAACTGGAGAGTAGTTTAATTCTTTTTTAGCTCCCCAGAATTCATCCCTGTCATTTATCTAGCTTGCAGGTCGATGGTCACGATCCTCCAATGATCCTCAAGCCCATGGTCACTCATATAACCATCGTTCATTATATGAGATGATCACCACCATCAATTTCCTTGATCGAACGATTGCTGAGACTTCTCACCTTTTCATGTGCAATGGTCGAATTCTCAATATTTCCATCGATCCTGAAGATACTTATGCAATGCGCTTCTTCCTTCTGAGCTTTGATCTTCATTCTCTAACCCTCCTGAGATTTTATCATAGGATTTTTTATCCTATTGTGATCAACAATAATCATGAATTTCTTCATAATGTTCTCTTATTTTGATATACTGTGCAATGCACTTTTCCTTCTGATATTTGATCTTCATACTGTTTTCTCCTCCTCCTGAGATTACACTTCTGATCTCTGCATAATGTTTGACATCTTCTCCTAACTGATATACTATTGACACCAATGAAAATCTCATATGTGGTAATTCATCATTAACAACATATCATCACATTGATTGTTGAAATCAATGACAATATGTCCAACATTAATTTATTCTTGAAAACAACTAGGTTCTCCATCAATAGAAACCAAAGCCATATATGAAACATAATCGTCACACCTTGCAGGAGTATTCATGACCCGTGAATATCTCCTCAGAGATGGTGGGGGCATATCCTCAGTTTCTTGGATATTTTCTGCATCTTCATCTTCTTCTTCTTCTTCTAGAACTTCTTCATGCTCCTGCCTTTCTGAAGATGGTTGAGTTTCCAACTGAATTTGCTAAATTTTTGGTACCTGTTCTTGTCTCACTTCAACATCTACCAATTCTGATTTTAAGAGTGAGGATTCATCAATTAATACATCTATTCTTATGATGAGTTTGTGGGAAGTGGGATCCCACAGTCTGTACCCCTTAACTCCATCACCATAACCGAGAAAGACATATTTCTTTGATCTAGGATCTAACTTAGAACGATGATATTTAGAAATAAGAGCATAAGCATCCAAACCAAATATTATCAGATTTGAAAAATCACATGACTGACCTGTCTATACCTCTTCTAGAATCTTACAGTTTATTGCAGTTGATGGTGACCGATTTATCATATAACATGTTGTAAGAATTACTTCTGCCGACAATTCCTGCTGCATCTTGGCATTACTGAGCATGCTCCTTGCTCTCTCTAGAAGAGTCTTATTCATGATTTCAACAACACCACTCTATTGAGGAGTATAAACCATGGTCTTATGTGTTTCAATCCCAACTTCCTTGAAATAGTTTTCAAATTCCAAAGATGTGAACTCATCTCCTTTATCTGTCCTTAAACACTTGATTGACCTGTCAGTGCTCTTTTCAACCAAAGCCATGAATTGCTTAAAAGTAATAAATACATCAGCTTTTCTTTTAAGTAAAGAGACCCCAACCTTTCTAGAGTAATCATCTATAAATGTCACATAATATGACAATCCTCCAAAATAAACTGTAGGGGATGGTCCCCAAACATCTGAATGAATGTAATCAAGGATACCTTTGATTATATGCCTTCCTTGTTTAAAATTTTGTCTACACTGTTTTCCAAAAACACAATACTTGCAGAAATTCAAATTTAGAAACTTCAAACTTGGAAGTGATTTACGATCAACCAGTACCTTAAGCCCTTTCTCGCTCATATGACCCAAATGTTGATGCCATAAATGAACAGAGTCACTTGCATATTTAGATGCTACCACTGCTTGATTTACTTTTGTCCTTCCTTCAAGCTGATAAAGGTTCCCTATCCTCTTTGCTTTCATGACTACTAAGATGCCTTTTGACACCTTGAGTACTCCACCTTGAGTTGTACACCTGTAACTAGCAGAATCTAGAACTCCCAAAGATATCAAATTCTTTCTTAGTTCGGGTACATGTATTACATCTGTTAATGTTCTTACAGAACCATCATGCATTCTAATCTGGATGCTACCAACTCCAACATTTTTACAAGAAAAATCATTTCTCATGAAAACAACACCATCATCAATAGATTGGTAAGTTGAGAACCAATTTATATGAAGACACATGTGGCATGATGCACTAGAATCTAACAACCAATGCTGATGTTGATGTGAATTATCACAAGTAGACAATACCTCATCAACCATACCTAAACTGGAACCTGAACGTGTTTTAGATACATTGGCTTCCTTTGCTTCTTTTGTGGAGTCCTCTTTGGTTGCATTATGTCTTTTCCAAAAATCCTTCTTGAGATGCCCAAATTTTCCACAAAAGCAACATTTCTGCTTAGTATTCTTTCCCTTTGACTTAGACCTTGATGTACCCCTCTGAATTTTCCCTCTTTCTATAGATCATCCTATGGCCACCATTGCTTATGATATAGAGTTTTTCTTATTGGATTTCTTCCTCATTTACTCACACAATAGAGCTCCCACAACAATGTCATAATCAATGGCATCTGTTGTGTTAAAACACACAGTTGTGACCATATGATCCCAAGTCTCAGGAAACTAACACAATAGCATAATAGCCTTGTCCTCATCATCGAACTTTACTTCCATAGCACTTAATTGAGAAATCAGAGTATTGAAGACATTCAAGTGATCAACAATTTTCGTACCTTCTTTCATTCTCAAGCTGTACAACTGCCTCTTTAAGAAGATTCTATTTGACAAGTTCTTTGTCATATACAGAATCTCCAGTTTGGTCCACAAACCTGTTGTTTTCATCTCTTCAACGATGTTAAACAATACCTCATCTGCTAGACACATATGAACAATATCGACGACTCTTGCATCCATATCCTCCCAGTCCTCACCTGTCATGCTTGTCAGTTTCTTTGACCTTGCTTCCAAGGCCTTTTACAATCCTTGTTTCACAAGAAGATCTCACACCTTAAGCTTCCATAGTGCAAAGCTATTCTTACCACTGAACTTTTCAATCTCAAACTTGGAACTTTACACTTTTTCCATTAGCAAACACAACTCCAAAATCCACTACTTATAAAACTAAACCCTTTTAAATATGAAGAAATAATGGTATGAACCAAAAAATAAATATTAATTAAAAAAAGGGTTCAAAACACAATTATTTAATGTGTATAACTTAAAACCTTTTAAACATCCACCTTTATTCAAATTTAACCTTCAACCATAATCGATTCTCCAAGACAAAAAGGGAGCTCACCTTTATTAAATCTCACCTCCACCTTAATTAAATAATCGATCCTCCTCCTTTTAATGAAAAACATTAGCCTTTCATACTTTGCAAAAAATTTAGTTTATACCATGTGAATTTTTGGTTTTCAATATCATCGCACCTTGTATGAGTATCACCCGCGACGACATATGTATTATATAATAGATATGTTATAATATAACATATGTATTATATAATACATATTTTATAATATAACATATGTATTAAATCGTCGCAACTTGTTAAAGTATATCCTACGATGATTTGGACCCAAAATTTCGCACCTTGTACAACTATGTGCATGCGACGATGTCGCACTGTGTACAGTGTACGACCTGCGGCGACGTCACACTGTGTGTTGTGTATGACCCATGGTGATGTAATAAAATCCATCCTTGGCTGATCCACTTCCACTTCACTCAGCTCGGCTCGACTCTTCGATCCAATGACCAAATTATTTTCTCCTTCGCTCTCTTCTCCTCCAACTCTAAGTTCTTATACCACTTGTTAGGCAACAGGAGAAAAACATAAGATATATAATAGAGCATAAACTAAGCAATATCAAACACACATAAAACCAAACACAACAATCATACACTTGACACAATGATTTATGTGGAAACCCAAATCAGGAAAAAACCACGAGCAATGATTATCAGTCTTCTTATTATTCAAGGGAGAATTACAATAGCCTTCATAGGAATACAACCATCCTCTCCTCACACACTCACTACTCTGTAGCTCGCATTCTACTCTACCTCTATGGGTATGCTTGTATATATAACATCTATCACTCAGTTACATAGACTGACCATGAATAGATCACATAGTTACATGGAAAATTCATAAATAGATTGCATGCATGTGCATGTGCAAACTACTACATATGGGTGGATTATTCCATGAAAATTTTCCACGCTTCAACTAGTTTCATATTTTTTTTAAACAGGGTGGGATTTTCGTCGATATTTCCACGAAAGTTCGTCGCAATATCGACAAAAATCTTATTTAAATCTAGTCAGGATTTTCATTGCTATAGCGACTAGCTTTCGTTGTAATAGTGATGCAAATTTTTCCTATCTCATTGGTCGGTGTTAACGGCTAGTTGACTATTTTATCTATATATACGTGACTTTAAGAGACTTTGTGACACAATTGTTATAGTTGCGACACTGTTCTTGTCTTTTGTTTGAGCTGCTTTTTTTTTCCATCACCCACCAGTTGAACAAATCCAATTCTCAATTACATAGCTTAGATTTTGAACTTGCAAGGTTAGTATGTTATTTTTTATTGATGTACTCATTTAACTTGTAAATGTTTTTTCAAATGTCCAAATTTCATTTAGCTAGTTTTTTCCTTGATAATATATTATAATATGTGTAGTACCATATTTCATGTCTTTGGTTTTTGGATCTAGTTAGTATATTCTATGGAAAAGGGTATGTGGATTCCATAATATTCTANACAATGGACACAGAGACACCAGATGTTTGTATTAGCTTTTGTATAATTGAAATGGATATCGTAATATAAATATATGTGAAAGAGGATTTTCCCAGCATCAACTGATTTGTTTCAGCACCAACCGAAGTAAGGAGCACCAACTCCTCAAAGAGCACCAACTCTCAGGCAAGGCCCAACTTGCTTCAAGACCCAACTTGTTGATAGAATCCAGTCTATCCAACTAGAGTTTATTCAACTCCAGTAGTAGCGATCCATTATAGAATCAACTTTATCTAATGATCGGAGGTATATCATAAAATACTCATCATCGTATTTCATCTTCTCTCTGAAATTTGCACCTTCTTTGCTTTATATTTCCTCTGATATCTTAACACCATATTCGCTTCTACATCTCTCTCTTATATTTGCATAGACCTCAGGTCCAGATCTACCTCTTCCCTTCACAAGCCAAGATTCATACACAAGAACCGTTTCAAGTGAGCCAATCATGGTTTTATTTATAGTGGATTATGCAAAAAACTTGTTTAAATTTTTGAGCCGACTTGTGCAACAAGTTATAACTAACTCTTTCATTTACGATAACTTTTGGGACCGCTAGTTCATCAATATGAGTCTTCAACGTTCCACCTGGCTTCCCCTTTTCCTTTTACAAATCGATCACAATCACAGATTGATTTCCTTTGTCTCGGTGCTAACAGAGATCGACGCTTCCTTCAAACGATGTTCTTATGATCAATGGAGTAGAACCACATGCTTAACAATTTAATCGACGCATACATTTTTCCTTTTAAAATATCTTGACCATATGACTGACGATAGTGACCTCATGTTAGGCAAGATGAGCGCATGAGCTCTTATCAATAAAATGAAAACGATTCATTCTCTCTATGAGATGGACGATTGTGGGACTTCGAGACTTCACCCTTCGGGTCTTCGTGACTTCAAACCTTTCAAATATCCCGAATATGATATCTCCAAATAGATTGGACGGTTCACATTATATCTCAAAACCAGATCAATGGTTATCTTCGATCCTTACATCTATCCTGCATCCCTAATCAGACATCCGAGACTTAATCAAGCATTGTGATGGATGGCCACCATTTACTTCGGGTCTTCATACTATTATGCTTACGCTATCCTTCCACTGTATTTTGATCAATGGTCGTGAGTGCGACTGAAAATCAGATCGACAATCGATATCTCCTTTGGGCCTCCAGACTTCAGAGATTTCAAGTCTCAACCCCTTCTTTCCTCCATACATCAATCTTCCAGATCTGACAAACCGTTGATGCATCTTTGGGCTTCAGAATTCTCAGGCCTCAAATTTTGCTGTAGTATGATCAACAATCGAGAATACTCTCAAATTGATCTTTCAGATCGGACGATTTCTGTCCACTTCGAGACTTCGACGTTTGAGAAATCAGAGGTTTTGAATAAATGCTGCTCCATTTTCCTCCGGAGTGATCACCTACTATGTAAGTCATCAATGGTAGAGACTGCTTGATGTTAGTTAACATTTTCTCTTACACTATCCTTCCATTGTAGTAGATCGACGATCAAGAATGCTCTTGAAGTGATCTTTCAGATCGAATGTCTTGTGTCCACTTCGGGACTCTGACATTCGGGACTTCGGGACTTTGGGAAAATGCTGGTGGTATATATCCCGAAGCAAAACTCCTGGAGTGACTTAAGTTGTTGACGTGTCACAAGATGAGTAGCTGCCACATGTCACTCTGATTCATGATTTTCACGGACCATAAATTTTGATTTAGCTTGACACTTGTCATTCTCTGATTGTGACACATTTCCTTGCTAACATAGACTACTGACATGGTCTGTCAATCTAGATCTCCCAATGTGACACATATTCTTATCTTGGATCTAATAGATGTCCTAACTTCCAAACCGTATCTCATATCGATGAGTGAGAGCAACTTCGGGCCTTCGAGTATTTTGACATTTGTTCGTGGTAAAACTCCCGAAGCAATTCTCATGGAGTGATGTAACTTGATTACGTCACTTGTTGACATGGCATGAGTCAATTTCCTCTTAACAATTTTCATCATCTGATTATGCCATGTGTCTTTGTCGACATCGTCTTCCACACATCCTTTCCGATGAGGTTTGCTGATGTGGATCTCCTACATGTCCTTGCTGACATGGTTTACTGATGTGGATCTCCCACACATCCTTGTTGATGTGGTTTGTTGATCAACAACCCTGATCCAACAGTCCTCGTGTGTCCTCCAAATCCGAAGGTCCTTATTCACTTCATATTTCTGGGCTCCAGGTATTTCAAATCTCAAACTGATGGAGCATAAGTTCCTCACATATTTATACACAAAGTGAAGGATGTTCGTTCGATTAGGATCTTAGATCAATGAATCGATCTGTCTGCATCATTTCTCTTCTAGCTTATCCTGTCCTTCCACATAAAATGATCCAACGAATGGCATAAGTTCGCATGAATGATATCTCAGATATTACCTCTCTTATCCTATCCTTCCACTCGAAAATGATTTGATGGCTTGGCGAGATCTCGGGTTTGATCCGACGGTCATGAATATTCTCGAAGCAGATCCACGATCGAGGATGATTTCAGAAGAACAACTTGCGAGTGATTTAACTCATCACCCAAACTCTGCAATTGGAAGTTTTGCAATGTTAGTGAGTCAACCACAATCGTTGATCTTCAAAGCTATAATATCACACGGTCCTGACTAATTGCGGGATTGGAACTAGCACGACATTTAATTATCCTTTTAATATCTGCAATTCATCCATGCCTTACTTTTGACGATTTTTCATCCGACGGTCACGATTTAATATGACTTAAAATCATTGGTTGTTGGATCAACCATAGTCGTATATCTTTGAAGATATGAGATATAACGATCCAGACAAATTGTGGGATTGTAATTGGTGAGTAGTTTAATTTTTCTTTCGCTCCCCGCAATTCATCCCTGCCATTGATATGGCTTGCAGATTGACGATCACGATCCTCCAACAGTCCTCAAGCCCACAATCACTCATATGACCATCATCCATTATATTAGATGATCACCACCGACAATTTCCTTTATTAGACGACTGCTGAGACTTCTCACCTTTTCCTGTGAAATGGTCGACTTCTTAATATTTCCATCGATCTCGACGATACTTCTGTAATGCGCTTCTTCCTTCTGNTCTTCTCTTGGATCTAACAGATTTCCTAACTTCTGAACTGTATCTCAGATCGATGACTAAGAGTGACTTCGGACCTTCATCCTTTGGGACTTCAGGACTTTTGACATTTGTTCATGGGAAAAATCCTGAAGCAATTCTCCCGGAGTGACATAACTTGCTTACATCACTTGTTGACATGGAATGAGTCAATTTCTTCTTGATAGTTGTCATCATTTGATTATGTCATGTGTCTTTTTCGACATGGTCTTCCATGCATCCTTTCTGATGAGGTTCGCTGAAGTGGATCTCCCACATGTTCTTTTTGACGTGGTTCGTTGACGTGGATCTCCCACACATTCTTTCTGACGTGGTATGCTGATCAAAATCCCTGATCCAATGGTCCTCATCTATCCTCCAAATTTGATGGTCCTTATTCACTTCAGATTTTCGGGCTTCAGGTATTTCAAATCTTAAACTGATGGAGTGTAAGTTCCTCACATATTTAGACCCGAAGTGAAGGATGTTCATTCGATCAAGATCTTAGATCAATGACTTGATCTGTCTGCATCACTGCTCTTCTAGATTATCATGTCCTTCCACTTAAAATGATCCAACGATTGATGAAATTTTGCATGAATGAGATCTCATATCTTACCTCACTTATCCTATCCTTCCACTCGAAAATGATCTGACAGCTTGATGAGATCTCGTGTTTGATTTGATGATCATGAATATTATCGAAGCAGATCCAGGATTGAGGATGATTTCAAAAACACAACTTGCGAGTGATTTAACTTGTCACCCAAACTCCACAATTGGAAGTTGTGCACTGTTGGTGAGTCAATCACAATTGTTTATCTTCAAAGCTATAAGATTGGACGGTCCTGACTAATTGCGGAATTGGAACTAGCGCGATGTTTAATTCTCCTTTCAATATTTGCAATTCATCTATGTCATAGATTTGGCGATTGCACATCTGACGGTCACTGTTTAATATGACTTAAAATCGTTTTTTATGGATCAATTGCAGTCATAGATCTTTGAATCTATGAGATCTGACGATCCAAAAAGATTGTAGGATTGTAACTGGAGAGTAGTTTAATTCTTTTTTAGCTCCCCAGAATTCATCCCTGTCATTTATCTAGCTTGCAGGTCGATGGTCACGATCCTCCAATGATCCTCAAGCCCATGGTCACTCATATAACCATCGTTCATTATATGAGATGATCACCACCATCAATTTCCTTGATCGAACGATTGCTGAGACTTCTCACCTTTTCATGTGCAATGGTCGAATTCTCAATATTTCCATCGATCCTGAAGATACTTATGCAATGCGCTTCTTCCTTCTGAGCTTTGATCTTCATTCTCTAACCCTCCTGAGATTTTATCATAGGATTTTTTATCCTATTGTGATCAACAATAATCATGAATTTCTTCATAATGTTCTCTTATTTTGATATACTGTGCAATGCACTTTTCCTTCTGATATTTGATCTTCATACTGTTTTCTCCTCCTCCTGAGATTACACTTCTGATCTCTGCATAATGTTTGACATCTTCTCCTAACTGATATACTATTGACACCAATGAAAATCTCATATGTGGTAATTCATCATTAACAACATATCATCACATTGATTGTTGAAATCAATGACAATATGTCCAACATTAATTTATTCTTGAAAACAACTAGGTTCTCCATCAATAGAAACCAAAGCCATATATGAAACATAATCGTCACACCTTGCAGGAGTATTCATGACCCGTGAATATCTCCTCAGAGATGGTGGGGGCATATCCTCAGTTTCTTGGATATTTTCTGCATCTTCATCTTCTTCTTCTTCTTCTAGAACTTCTTCATGCTCCTGCCTTTCTGAAGATGGTTGAGTTTCCAACTGAATTTGCTAAATTTTTGGTACCTGTTCTTGTCTCACTTCAACATCTACCAATTCTGATTTTAAGAGTGAGGATTCATCAATTAATACATCTATTCTTATGATGAGTTTGTGGGAAGTGGGATCCCACAGTCTGTACCCCTTAACTCCATCACCATAACCGAGAAAGACATATTTCTTTGATCTAGGATCTAACTTAGAACGATGATATTTAGAAATAAGAGCATAAGCATCCAAACCAAATATTATCAGATTTGAAAAATCACATGACTGACCTGTCTATACCTCTTCTAGAATCTTACAGTTTATTGCAGTTGATGGTGACCGATTTATCATATAACATGTTGTAAGAATTACTTCTGCCGACAATTCCTGCTGCATCTTGGCATTACTGAGCATGCTCCTTGCTCTCTCTAGAAGAGTCTTATTCATGATTTCAACAACACCACTCTATTGAGGAGTATAAACCATGGTCTTATGTGTTTCAATCCCAACTTCCTTGAAATAGTTTTCAAATTCCAAAGATGTGAACTCATCTCCTTTATCTGTCCTTAAACACTTGATTGACCTGTCAGTGCTCTTTTCAACCAAAGCCATGAATTGCTTAAAAGTAATAAATACATCAGCTTTTCTTTTAAGTAAAGAGACCCCAACCTTTCTAGAGTAATCATCTATAAATGTCACATAATATGACAATCCTCCAAAATAAACTGTAGGGGATGGTCCCCAAACATCTGAATGAATGTAATCAAGGATACCTTTGATTATATGCCTTCCTTGTTTAAAATTTTGTCTACACTGTTTTCCAAAAACACAATACTTGCAGAAATTCAAATTTAGAAACTTCAAACTTGGAAGTGATTTACGATCAACCAGTACCTTAAGCCCTTTCTCGCTCATATGACCCAAATGTTGATGCCATAAATGAACAGAGTCACTTGCATATTTAGATGCTACCACTGCTTGATTTACTTTTGTCCTTCCTTCAAGCTGATAAAGGTTCCCTATCCTCTTTGCTTTCATGACTACTAAGATGCCTTTTGACACCTTGAGTACTCCACCTTGAGTTGTACACCTGTAACTAGCAGAATCTAGAACTCCCAAAGATATCAAATTCTTTCTTAGTTCGGGTACATGTATTACATCTGTTAATGTTCTTACAGAACCATCATGCATTCTAATCTGGATGCTACCAACTCCAACATTTTTACAAGAAAAATCATTTCTCATGAAAACAACACCATCATCAATAGATTGGTAAGTTGAGAACCAATTTATATGAAGACACATGTGGCATGATGCACTAGAATCTAACAACCAATGCTGATGTTGATGTGAATTATCACAAGTAGACAATACCTCATCAACCATACCTAAACTGGAACCTGAACGTGTTTTAGATACATTGGCTTCCTTTGCTTCTTTTGTGGAGTCCTCTTTGGTTGCATTATGTCTTTTCCAAAAATCCTTCTTGAGATGCCCAAATTTTCCACAAAAGCAACATTTCTGCTTAGTATTCTTTCCCTTTGACTTAGACCTTGATGTACCCCTCTGAATTTTCCCTCTTTCTATAGATCATCCTATGGCCACCATTGCTTATGATATAGAGTTTTTCTTATTGGATTTCTTCCTCATTTACTCACACAATAGAGCTCCCACAACAATGTCATAATCAATGGCATCTGTTGTGTTAAAACACACAGTTGTGACCATATGATCCCAAGTCTCAGGAAACTAACACAATAGCATAATAGCCTTGTCCTCATCATCGAACTTTACTTCCATAGCACTTAATTGAGAAATCAGAGTATTGAAGACATTCAAGTGATCAACAATTTTCGTACCTTCTTTCATTCTCAAGCTGTACAACTGCCTCTTTAAGAAGATTCTATTTGACAAGTTCTTTGTCATATACAGAATCTCCAGTTTGGTCCACAAACCTGTTGTTTTCATCTCTTCAACGATGTTAAACAATACCTCATCTGCTAGACACATATGAACAATATCGACGACTCTTGCATCCATATCCTCCCAGTCCTCACCTGTCATGCTTGTCAGTTTCTTTGACCTTGCTTCCAAGGCCTTTTACAATCCTTGTTTCACAAGAAGATCTCACACCTTAAGCTTCCATAGTGCAAAGCTATTCTTACCACTGAACTTTTCAATCTCAAACTTGGAACTTTACACTTTTTCCATTAGCAAACACAACTCCAAAATCCACTACTTATAAAACTAAACCCTTTTAAATATGAAGAAATAATGGTATGAACCAAAAAATAAATATTAATTAAAAAAAGGGTTCAAAACACAATTATTTAATGTGTATAACTTAAAACCTTTTAAACATCCACCTTTATTCAAATTTAACCTTCAACCATAATCGATTCTCCAAGACAAAAAGGGAGCTCACCTTTATTAAATCTCACCTCCACCTTAATTAAATAATCGATCCTCCTCCTTTTAATGAAAAACATTAGCCTTTCATACTTTGCAAAAAATTTAGTTTATACCATGTGAATTTTTGGTTTTCAATATCATCGCACCTTGTATGAGTATCACCCGCGACGACATATGTATTATATAATAGATATGTTATAATATAACATATGTATTATATAATACATATTTTATAATATAACATATGTATTAAATCGTCGCAACTTGTTAAAGTATATCCTACGATGATTTGGACCCAAAATTTCGCACCTTGTACAACTATGTGCATGCGACGATGTCGCACTGTGTACAGTGTACGACCTGCGGCGACGTCACACTGTGTGTTGTGTATGACCCATGGTGATGTAATAAAATCCATCCTTGGCTGATCCACTTCCACTTCACTCAGCTCGGCTCGACTCTTCGATCCAATGACCAAATTATTTTCTCCTTCGCTCTCTTCTCCTCCAACTCTAAGTTCTTATACCACTTGTTAGGCAACAGGAGAAAAACATAAGATATATAATAGAGCATAAACTAAGCAATATCAAACACACATAAAACCAAACACAACAATCATACACTTGACACAATGATTTATGTGGAAACCCAAATCAGGAAAAAACCACGAGCAATGATTATCAGTCTTCTTATTATTCAAGGGAGAATTACAATAGCCTTCATAGGAATACAACCATCCTCTCCTCACACACTCACTACTCTGTAGCTCGCATTCTACTCTACCTCTATGGGTATGCTTGTATATATAACATCTATCACTCAGTTACATAGACTGACCATGAATAGATCACATAGTTACATGGAAAATTCATAAATAGATTGCATGCATGTGCATGTGCAAACTACTACATATGGGTGGATTATTCCATGAAAATTTTCCACGCTTCAACTAGTTTCATATTTTTTTTAAACAGGGTGGGATTTTCGTCGATATTTCCACGAAAGTTCGTCGCAATATCGACAAAAATCTTATTTAAATCTAGTCAGGATTTTCATTGCTATAGCGACTAGCTTTCGTTGTAATAGTGATGCAAATTTTTCCTATCTCATTGGTCGGTGTTAACGGCTAGTTGACTATTTTATCTATATATACGTGACTTTAAGAGACTTTGTGACACAATTGTTATAGTTGCGACACTGTTCTTGTCTTTTGTTTGAGCTGCTTTTTTTTTCCATCACCCACCAGTTGAACAAATCCAATTCTCAATTACATAGCTTAGATTTTGAACTTGCAAGGTTAGTATGTTATTTTTTATTGATGTACTCATTTAACTTGTAAATGTTTTTTCAAATGTCCAAATTTCATTTAGCTAGTTTTTTCCTTGATAATATATTATAATATGTGTAGTACCATATTTCATGTCTTTGGTTTTTGGATCTAGTTAGTATATTCTATGGAAAAGGGTATGTGGATTCCATAATATTCTA
>JZKD02S1625197.1:11074-21225 GCA_000966675.3 Picea glauca
TTGGAATATTGATAAATGAAGACCTCATTCTAGAAGATCAAGCTAAATTAAGGAAGGAGGTTCAAAAGGTAAAGGAAGATAGAAAGGAAGGAAAATGGGAAATAATTAGGAACCGTAGATCTATTATTAGGGATAGAGACCAAAAGGACAATGATAAATAGAAATTTGGAACACTCTGGATCCTCTTTTGGAACTGCCTTGGTTTTCCATGGAGTAAAGGGCCTATACTAAGCTCGATCTTGAGTGGCATTGAAATTATTCTCTTGGTTGAAACTTGGGAGCATGAAGAATGTAAGGTTCCTACTATTGAAGGATCTATTTTTTGTTCCACATGGAACAAGAATTCCTCCCATAGAAGGATTGGAGGCATATAATCTTACGTAAAAACAAACACCTCTCCTCACATATGGATTCATAAGAAAGATCCTCTCAATCAATACATATGAATGGAGATATTTGATATTAATGCTAAGATTATTTATATATCAATATGTTATTTTGAACCTATTAACTCTACTTTTTATACAAAAAACAATCTAGATAATAATTTTCCCTACAAAAGCTTAGAGCAAGATATCTACAATATGAAAAATGAAGGTAGTGTCCTCCTATTAGGAAACTTTAATGCTATATCTACAACCAATAAAGATTTTATTTTAATTAATGACTCCAACCCTAATCCTATTTGGCTAGATGAGGACCTTGTCTTAGCTAAGAGTTACAAAATAAACTTTTAAGACTTGATCAAGAATTTGTTTGGTACTGAGTTAATCAAGCTCTGTAGTTATCAAGATTTAACAATTTGCAATGGTCTAAAGAAGTTTCCTAATTCTAAAAGAATGGCTTGTATCCATGGGTTGGGTAGCAGTGTTGTTGATTACGTAATATCGGATATCCCCATATACAACCAAATATTAAACTTTGATCTTTTAGATGACCACAAACCTGACTCTAATAATATATCTCTAACCCTAACTCTTAAATTTTCCATGCACAAAATCTTTATCGAGGAGTGTTGGAAGTAGGCCAAAATGGAAAGAAAGGTTGTTTTTGAAAGGAAGGCATGCACGAGAAAGTGACAGTTGGAAGGAAGAGCAGCATGTGCACATGCATGGAATACGTAACGATGCTAGGGTTAGGGTTTTCGTAATACATTGTAATGGTTGATGAGCCAGGAATGTATAAATATAGATACCTAGGTCTCATAGAGGGGGAGAACAAGAGATGAGAGCCAAAGGGAAGATATAGAGAGTCTAGAGGAGTCATGTTTTGATAACTAGTTTTAATATTTTTCTATACGACCTAATTTTTTAATTTGTTGAGATGAGGAGGAGTAAGGAGGGTAGATATTGAGGGTTATATCGTAGGATGAGGATCCTGGTGCGATCTAGTCTGCCTCACAATAAGATCTTGACCCGACTGAGAAGAGTTGTAAAGCACGCAATGCTGTAGTTTTTGGAACTACTATAATAAAATATCTCAAGAGCCATATCTTTGTGGACATAGCCCAAGATGGGGTGAACCATGGTAAAACCTGTGTTATGTTATTGGATGCATGTGTTTCCTTACTATTTTAAGTATTTGTTGATGTGCTAAATGAATGAGTTGATTATATTCCGTGCATAATCAAGAATGACAGTTTATTGATTTAATAAGTTAAGTAGAACTCTCAGCGCACACCTCTAAGATATCAACTCAATCCTAAACTGAAAACACTTGAGTATTGCAGTCACCCATTAAGACTATCTCGGGTGAGACTGCGCAGTGCACTCTGTGTGTTGTGTTGCCTCCTAGTTTACCAGAAGGGCTGAGAGTTTTAGATGCTTTGTTGGAACCCCGATAGCCATGAGCCCTTGGTCAATCAAGTAAAGATATAAAATCGGATAAGAATAATAACCAAAAAATGGTTCTATTTCCGTTGGTTGGAATAGTATAGGATTGAGTAGATGTGATATGTTGAAAATTTGTAAGATCTGTGGAAGACAGATTAAGAGAATACTGAATCGGATGATGAGAAGGTGAAAATAATGAGCCACTAGAAGGGGATGTTGAGACCGTGGAATCCCACAAAAGCATAGATCAAAAGATGGTTGAATACAAAGGAGATGAAGTTTGCAAAGAAAGATAACAGAAACCCTAGAGTAACACCGCGCAAATACCTTGAGAAGTATGTGTTTACTGATTTCCATGAAGTCTTTTTCTATGATTTTCCACACTTATTGTAGGAATGGATATTAAGGTTGAAGGATAACCACACAACGAACCAGATTCGATAGTTAGAGTGGACCTCAGTTCATATTGAGTAGCTACAATAGGTGAACAACAAATTCACCTGCGCAGTAGATTTTTAGCTCGACAGTATTATAGCAGGCTTTATAACATAATTTGTAGTAGATACAGCAAAGTCGTATAGTGCAGTGGAGCAAGAGTTTCTACACATGCCTCGAGGAAGGTATATTCGATGGTTTTATACTTCTATTAAGATATTGTTATATAACAAACATATAATGACAATGGAGTCATATAACTAAACTTCCCTACGTGGATGGGGGAAGGGGGGAAGCACTGACAGGAAGAATAAAAATGGAAGGAGAAAGGGATAAAGGAAAGAAGGAGGAACCCTTGGACCCAATCATGATGGATGATGACCAAATCAAGAAGATCATGGCGACAGCTGGAAATACGTGCAGTGGAGTACCCTACCAATACAAGGTGAACACCAAGAAGAGAGTCGTAGCTATGAGGGAAGGCTTGGAAAGTGATGAAGAAGAGGTAGAGGATCTCTGGGCTATGGACCAGATTGAGGAAATACTGTGTGCAACATATGAGAGGAAGACAAGAGGTCCAAGAGTAGGAAGAGAAGGAAGAAATTCTATCCATATTAATGTCAGTTTGGAACCCATAAAACCATGTGCGACTAATACACCAAAGAGAACACCACCATTTAGACAACCAAATTTCGGAAGAAGAAAGACAACAGGAAGTACATCTACACAAGACAATTGGAGGAGACATTTCATGAAGCACTAGACAAGTATCTACACCATAGGAAGGTAGTAGTTCTTCATTCAAGATGTTTGGACATGATCCCATTATCAGGTTACCAGAATTCAAAGGAGAAGCGTCGGAGGATCCGAAAAAACATTTGTTTATATGTCAAAATATTTGGGATGAAAAACAGATCATAGACGAAGATACTAAACTTGCAAAGCTAGCAATTACACTAAGAGATCGCACACTTGATTGGTATATGAGTTTAGTTACAAAAACTCCACTAGGGAAAACCAGAACGATTGTAGACATCAAGATATTGCTAATAAATGAGTTTCAAAAGCCAAGTTCATAAGGTCAGTACATGAAAAAGATGATAGAAATTAGATAGAAACCAGGAGAATTTGTATGGGAGATTGGCCAGAGATTCAAGAAACTGAAAGGAAAGTTGAAATATCTCATGAATGATATGCAGCACAGGGACCTGTTTGTAAATTCACTACTACCACACTTAAAATATCCATTGCAACAACAAAATTTTCAGACACAGGCAGAGGCTCTGCAAAAATCCCTGCAACTGGAAGAAAACTAATATCAGCATATGGATCTAGCCATCAAAGAGATGAAGGAGGATTTGAAGAACTTGACGTTCCAGCTAAACCAGAACAAAAGTAAGGAAAAACAATAAGTCATTTGGTGTACCACATGCAGTATGGAAGGACACCACAAGAACGAATGTCCAACATTCACGAAGTATATGGAAGTAGGAATGCCAAATCTGTTACCAACAGGAGGACTTTGGTGTGAAATCTATAAGAAACCATGCCACAATCCATATCATTTTCCAATGATATAGAAATACCAGACAGTATGAAAGAGTTCATATTGAAACTTTTGCAAGTCAATGGGCCACGATGACAAAGATTGTAGAATTATGGATTTGATGCAGGAGAGGACATCAGATGCATATAGGGTGTAGGTAGAAATGATGACTGGGAAAGTCACACCACAGTTTAACCAAGTTCCATCCACATACAACACTGCGTAACAATAATATAATGCTGTAGAAAAACCATATAATACCGCACAACCACAGTACAACACTACACAACCTCAGTACAATACCGTACAGTACAATTAGGCGCCTCAGTATAACACACCAAGAGGATATCGATCTGGCTACAGAGGTGGAGGACGAGAAAGAGAAGGCTTTGGAATAGGTAGAGGACTAGTAGTATGTTACAAATGTCAACAATCGAGACATTATGCAAGGGAATGTCCACTTCCACTAGCAACTTGTATGTATTGTCGCGCATCGCATCATGACACAAAAGACTATCCTACGTTACTAGGGAAGATATAGGAAATGAGGAACCAAAACAACCAGAATGTTCAATGGATTTCAACTGAAGAAAGAGATGAAGGATGAAACATCAACATAGTTACATGTGGGGGAGCTAAAACAGGAAACGACACAGCTCGACAAGAGCCAGTACATCACCAGTGGGTGAAGAAGAATGTCGAACCAATGAGACAGCTTGACGTGTAGAACGAGAAGGAAATATTTCAGCAAGCTAGACAAGAATTCATGAAGTAAGACACCATGTCGAGTTCAAATTCACAACAAAGCAAGGAAGAGCCAGAGTATGAGATGCCTCCATCATTGGATCATACCAAAGAAATGCATCCCCAGGGACAAGTAAGTGCAATCAAAGGATTTTTACAATCATGTGTAAAACTATTGAATGATCCATCCACTGTCAAAATATTGCAAAACATATTATAAAAATGTAGCATAAGGACAGAAGGAAAACTAGAACAAAAAACAGTCAATCACCTACATAAAAGGAGAAGAACAATTAGGGAGTTCAGGATGAATGCCAACATCAGAGATTTCAACATGGGAGATATCATACTAGATCTAGGATCTAAAGTCAATGTATTACCAAAGAAGACATGGAAATGTATGGGAGAGCCCACATTAGGATATTCACATGTTCAGATGAAACTAGCAAACCAACACAAAGTTCTACCAATTAGCAGACTGAAAGGAGTGACAGTAGACCTAGACAGACTGCGCACTAAATCAGACTTCGAAGTGATTGAAATAGTGACGGTGACACACCATATCCAACATTGCTTGGCTTGGATTAGGTGTTTTATAACGAGGCCATAATCAACATAAAGACACGAAAAATGACATTTGAGTCAGGAGAATATAGGTTCATTGCACCATTAGACCCATAAGAAGGGGAAAGGTTTGTAGAACCTACTTGTTTATATTTAGAGGAAATCAACCAGTTGTACAAAACAACTGTGTGTGATGAGGATTACGTAAAACCAATTGCAGATGGGATACTCAGTTGGTGAATAATTACTTCAAGTGCGACAGACTGAGACACAGGTCTAGAAAACTGGCAACAAAGGCTACATGAAGTTTCCATAAGAAGATGTGCAAGAATAGACTATGCAGTAAGATGGGTAGGTACAGGGGTAAGGGAACCACCTAGTTTCCATGGAGTAAATGATCTAGAAATATTCTTGGCACGGTACGAGGATGAAGTACTAGAAAATCAGAGACTCTTATCACTCGATATAGCACTCAAGGCCACACCTATAAGATGGTGGGGCACACATAAAGAAATAATCAAGGACTGGTACCAATGCAAGCAGCTACTGCACATAAGGTTTGGTGTAGAACAGAGAAGAAACCAGCAACAAAAGTATGATGGATAGGGGGCACTAGCGGAACACTTGAAGAAGTGCAGAGTGCTGTGGAAAATGATACCTCTTGAGGAATGGCCTCATCATTTTGTACATACCTTAGAAGGCATACCAGTAAACTGGTATACCAACCAGGAACTGCGCATAGGAAATGTGAGCTGGATAGTATTGCAATAAAAATTTACACTCACTTTCTCATTCGAGCATGAGAACCCCAACATAGATGCATCACTTAAGCAGATAAGAGGGGTCATATTCATTAAGGAATTAGAAGTCGAACTCATAACATACGAACAATAGTGGAATAGATATACAGTGAAAGAACTATTGTCATGCTACCATGTGCAAGAAGAAGCACCAGATGAAGACAATTCACGCAATATTCAGATTGAGGAAGCGGAAGGCAAGAGAGAAGTGGAAGGTCCATATTTAGAATCAAAAGTAATTGTTGTGCCAATCAAGGTGAAGAAAGTCAACATCGGGACAGTGGAAAATCCTAAAATGGTCAGCATTGGGGACTACTGGGATGAGCAAACAGTAGAAAGCATAACAAAGTTACTGTGCGAGTACAATGATTTGTTCCCCGCAACATTTACAAAAATGAAGGGCATAGAAGGAGAGCTAGGAGAAATGAATATATCACTCAGATATGAAGAAATATCGATCAAACAATGACCATACAGACTAAATCCAATATATAAGCCAAAATTTAAAGCTAATATTGATAGAATGCTCGAAGCCGGAATCATAGAAATTATGAAAGAATCAAAATGGATAAGCCTAATGGTAGTTCAGGAGAAAAAACAAGGCGGGATAAGAATATGCGTCAACTTGAGGAAGTTGAATGATGCATGCCTACATGACCTGTTCCCTACACCTTTCATGAATGAAGTGTTGGAGAACGTAGGAGGACACAAATTTTACTCATTCACTTATGGATTTACCATCAGATCAAGATAGCACAAGAAGACAGGTACAAGACCATGTTTGCTACAGAATGGGGATCCTACCAGTACACAGTCATGTCATTTGGACTGAAGAATGCACCAACAATATTTTCTAGAGTAGTCATAGCTTCAATCAAGTAATTTATCCACCAGTTTCTAGAAGTATACTTTTACGACTAGACAGTCTATAGGTTGTTGAAAGATCATGTATAGGTCTTACAGCTAACGCTAGAAAGGTGCAGGCAATGCCATATATCATTAAACATCAATAAATGTATCTTTGGAACATTGTTTGGGATACTATTGGGCCTATAGTATGCAAACAAGGTTTAATAGTATATCCTGCAAAGATTTTAGTAATTGTTAACTTAACACCACTAGAGACAATTCATAAACAAAGAGCAACATTGGGACACACAGGATACTACAGAAAATTTATAAAAGGGTACGCACAGATCACCGCGTCTATGGAGAAACTGTTAAGGAAATATACAAAGTTTCAGTGGAATGAATATGGTCAACATGATCTCGATACGCTAAAATAAAAGATGGTCATCATGCCAATACTAGTATTTCCAGACTGGGAGAAGACATTCAACGTACATGTAGATGCATCAGCCATAGCACTTGGAGTTATTTTGGTGCAGCCAGTAGCAGGAGATTTGGATCATCCTATAGCAATTGCTAGCAAAAAACTATCAGAATTAGAACAAAACTATAATACTATAGAGAGGGAAGGCCTAGCTATGGTTTACACACTATAGAAGTTCAGACACTACTTACTGGGAACACATTTTAACACGTTCACATATCACTTATCTCTTAAATACTTAGTCAACAAGGCGGTGTTGGGGGGGAGAATATGTCGATGGTTATGTTGGCATGTTTTACAGGAAGTGTATGCTTTTCATTGATGGCAAGTACAACAACGATGATGGCTTGAGTATAGGAAGGATGTGCCAGGCGGGCACCAGAAGTGTATGCTTGTCATTGATGGCAAGTACAACAGCGATGATGGCTTGAGTATAGGAAGGATGTTCTAGGTGGGCACCATATGTCTTTTGGGAAGATGTTGTAGAGAAAGCTCGACAAGATCAGAGTATGCAACGATGGATCCCATTGAGAATTCCCGATGAACATCAGATCTAAGCCCGAGGTCCGACCGGCGTTGGATCCAGGAGAACCTACATGCTCTTTAACAAGCAAGGTGAAATGTGAAACCCCGAAAAATCACCTCCAAAAAGATTCCATTTTGAAGTTTCGGTTACCGGGAGATGGAGAAGTCAAGAGTCGAGACTCTCCAACACAGGAGTCCCGAAGTTGCGAAATGAAAAACCCCAAAATCATGAAACAGGCGCATCGCTCAATGTTTCGGCTACCGGAGTTTCGGTTACCAGGAGAGGGATATGTCAGAGACCCACATCATCAGGAGTCCTGAACTACCGTAATGTGAAAAGTTGAAACAAACACATCGCTTGAAGTGTTGGATACCAGGATTTCGGTTACTGCGAGATGGAGATGTCAGAGACTCACATCATCAGGAGTCTCAAAGTGTCAAAATGATAAAACCCAAAACAAGCTCATTGATTAGAGTATTGGATACCGAGATTTCGGATACTGGGAGATGGAAATGACAAAGACTCTCATCATAAGGAGTCCCAAAGTCGCGAAACCCGAAGTTGTGAAATGATAAAGTCTCCAAACCAGAGTTTCAAATACCAAGAGTAGGAGGAGTCAAGAGTGAAGACTCTTCATCACAGAAGTCCTAAAATCGCGAAACCCGAAGTCGTGAAATGTCACAGAATACATACCGGAGTTTCGGATACCAAGAGTAGGACGAGTCAAGAGTGAAGACTCTTCATCACAGAAGTCCCGAAATTTCGAAACCCGAAGTTGCGAATGTCGCAGACTACATATCGAAGGTTCAGATACCAAGAGTTGGAAATGTCTAGGTCTTTCACCACATGAATACTGAAATGCCAATTCGCCAAAATAAAAAAAGTTGGAGTACCGGACCATTGATCTTACTCCATTTCGGAGTTTCAAATACCGGGAGTTGAAGTGTCAAAACACTTCACCACCAAGAGTGTCGAAATGCTGAAATGTCGAAACGAAAAATTGTGAAATACAGTTTCGACTAAGGCTGAGGTTACAGTCGTTGGTCGCATCAGCGGAAGATGGGGGAAGGATTTAGTGAAGAAAAGATCCTTTTCAGAGTTTCGAGGTTTGGGAAATGGAGAGTACTAAAATCCTCCACCACGGTGATCCTGAAATGCCGAAGAGAGGAATGTAAAAATGAACGCAAGATTTAGAGAAGTTAATCCAACAGTGCATATGAAACTGGAGAAGATCATAGGGCTACTGTAGCACTTCTCGATGTAAGTGCTAGAAACCACTAATGGTTTCTACCAGAAGACTTGAAGAGACTTCTATTTGATTTACAGAGGAACTGAAGGGTCACAAGGAATCTGTTAGTAGGAGAAAAGATAGTTTGTGGAGGCTATTGATAGCTGGAAGAGCGTTGGAGTCATTAAACTGCGACAGAGAGGTTGAGGTCAACGGAAACAAAAGATGAAGAATCTCAATTGCCTGTAATGTGAAGGAATTTGATGATGACACCCAGTGATGATGGACAAATGGGCTTAACAAACAAAGAAGTTGAAGAGTTGTCACAAGGAAGAGGCAGAGCACTCAACATGCAGAGCAATTAGAACCATTGCATACAGAGTATGCACAAGGTGCACAGGGAGTATAAGAATGTGGAGAATAGAAGAGATTGGGGTTTTTTTGTTGTTGGGAGTGATGCATATGTGAAGAAGGAGGTGGATTGCAATAGATGAAATAGACAAAAGACAAAATGTGCATTGAATGGGAATGGTGCAGAAAGCACAAGAGGCAGAAGAACAAAAACATGCAATGGATGCATGCAGGAAGACAGGGAGGAAGACAGAGCAGCGAAATCTTACAAAACAGTGATGAAACTGGTAAGCTGTTGTTGAACACCATAACACTGTAATAAGTTTCAGTAATTTATATTCATAAATCAGGGTGGTAGGGAGGTGCAAGGGAGGACTAGTGTCCTCAGAGGTTCAAGTGAGTGCTTGAACACAGGGAGTTGTAGCTTCCTTCTAGTTGGTGCTCGAGAAACTAGGGAGTTGGTGCTTCCTTCTAGTTGGTGCTAGAGAAACCAGGGAGTTGGTGCTTCCTTCTAGTTGGTGCTAGAGAAACCAGAGAGTTGGTGCTCTCAGCAAGTAGCATCTTGCAAAACAGAGGTTGTAGCCTCATTATGAGTTGGTGCTCATATGTATGATAATGTAAAGAATGTAAAGATTACTTATCATATAAAGAAGAAGAGTTTTTTACCCCTTATGGGTTTCCTCAGAAAATATCCATCTCTGTGTATCTCATATGTGTGACTGATGCTGAATGCTATTACTTATTTCCTTGAATTATTGTGATTATCATTGAGTGTTTTTAAAGAGTTAAAAT
>JZKD02S1625197.1:33755-44464 GCA_000966675.3 Picea glauca
AACTCAAATCAACTATCTAATTATCAGCTACAATATTCCTTATTCACAAATGTACACTATGGACAACCTACAGATTTAGTTAAAACCTGCAAAAATCATATGTTCTCTGCCCTAAGACAACCATGAATCTCTTTTTTGATTTTTGTATTTTATGAAAAGGAAATACAAACTACTGAAATTAAACAATCTAATATATATTACTAAAATTAAACAATGTAATATAAATCAAACTAAGCTATCATTTATATTAAACTACTTAACATAAACAGTAAATAAGATACTAATTGACCTGGAAATGCTCCAAGTCTGTCCTGTGTAGGATGACTTCTTAAGCTGTTTGGAGGAAGAAATTCACACCATTTAGTCCTTAAGATTTTCGTAAACGATCAGCTATACTTCTCCTTGAAGTGTTTTACAGGACAAACAAGACATAAAAGAAAATCATAACAATCTTCTGATGATAAATCTCTGCAATAAGGGAAACCTATTATGCAGAAAACCTATATAACAATTCAATCTATGAAGAAGACAAAGCTACCATTCATACAATGAATCAACAACTGTTATGTCCTTTATCTCTTTAGAAGCAACAAGATATGTATAACAATAAAGAAATTATATCATTTTCATTTGATTTAGATAGCTAAAGTAATACTAAAGCATAAACAAAATGATATACAAAACTTGAAACAAAGTGTTGATATATTGAAAAGCAAAAGCTATGACAAAACATCAATTCTGCTCCAGTTTGAATCAGAATTACATATCCTTGTTCTCCCACAACTGAGGATGCCCATTATTACAAAAACCATAGGTTTATATAGGTTTCTCACAAGGTAAAACATCCTTGTGAATAATAGCAAATTGTTTACATAATCTGGGGAAAAATCCCAAAATCTACTAAACTGAGGAAGTAAAATGCAAGTAAAATCCATAGATCATCCCCTAACTTCTCATGACAACTATTGCCAATTTGAATTTGCCTGCAATAGAACACAAAGATCAAGTTAGAAGGATGTTTTATTAGAAAAACAATAAAAAATTGACTTTACAGACTTAGCTACAGAATCATCTGATTTTGTAGCTAGTCAAAAATAGCAAACAGGACCAGATATAATCAAATAAAATCAAATCCAAAATGAATTACTAATGATTCAATTATTCCTTAAATTAAACCAAATAAAAAAGAATGCAATCGGGACAGGGTAGGAATGCTCTGTTTTTCCAATTGACATAAAATCGAATCAAATCTTAACAAGACTGTTTCATAAATGCAATCAATGGTAAACCAAATCGTCTGAGATACAAAAGAATCATAATAGATTTACATAGGATCCATATCGTTTAATCAATTGCCAATATAGAAAAGCTGTCAAGATTTCATGCATAACTATATCCATAGAATCCAACCATAGACTTCATTTGCTGAGTTTCAAACAGTTCACAGGTATGACCGAAAACAATGGTGGTAACTATCATTGACCAATTATAATCATAACAGCAGATTGATATCACTTAGCTAAAAGCACGATATGTAAATAGCTTCCATTGTAATTGGATGAAATCATACTCTGTGAATATCGACTCAAAAATCTTCATGTTTGATCAACACACAGTCAACAGACAGAGGCACGATAAAATCGACAGAATTCATGAACTGGGCAATAATCAACACAAATCTTTACAGAGTTAATTATAGAAACAATATCGAAACCCTGAACAGAATCCAATTCAAACAATAATGAGAATCGAATAAGTTGCAATTGGTTATGTATCAACAGAAAAGTATCAGATTTGGTCAAAATACGTTGAAAATAGTTAACCCATTTATCAATCATATCTACTCATAACTAATTCATATCATACCATTGACTGTATTCGAAAATTGAAATACCAACAATAGTCTATTTTTAAACAACTTGTCTTATCAACAGAACATCGAACTGAAGTTAAATTTGAACAATCATATATATTTGACGATCCATCGAATTAAAACCAAATCCAATCGAATCTTAAACTATAACGAAAATTGATTCATCAAAACAAAAATTATATACAGCAAAGCATGCTTATGTAACAGAGCAGGTGAAATATGTACACATAGTTTATGAAAGTGTAATATAAATGAGTGAAAATTATACCAGCGCAGTTGCTGAGACTATGTCAATTTTGAATTGACAATTGTTGTAGCAGACTCGACATTTTTGAACAATATTGAACCAGTAGTTCATTGCTTCTTGTCGTTGTGTAGCACCTTTGCATTCTAACCAGTGAGCTTTGCCACTTGGTTTTCCAAATTGTGGATTCTGGATTGCAACGTCGATACATCCAAGTAGTATATTTCCAACCATAACCCACACTGATCGCAAGGTGGAGCAACAGGTTGAGCGGTCGAGGGTTTCGACGATTCACTGAGGGTTTCATAGGGTGGTTCAATACCAGGGAAGTCCAGGTTATCCCGTAGACAAGGAGGTAAATTCTTGACAAAATCATAAGGAGGTTTGCCACACAAGCCCTCTGAGTAAGGATACTCTTCGGCGAGAAAATGTTCAATTTCTGAATCAGAGTCTTCGTTGACCACGATAGGTTCTGATTTGGCAGGGGGTTTAGGTTTATTCCTTTCCATGCGAGAGATTAACCTTGCATTTTTCTTGCCTCTAGAATTAGCATTATTTTTAGTTTTAGGCTGTTTGGTTGCGGGTTTAGGTTTGGGTAGTAAAACACTGTGAGGCATAGGGGGAATAGGCTGGGTTTCGGCCACCATAGGTTTATCAACCTGTGGAGGGTTCGATTCTTCGAAGCCATTACGACTGAAAAAATTATCCCAACAATCACGATGTAACCCTAACTCGTAAACCAATATCATTTTAATCAACCCCAAATGGAAGAGGCTGGTATCAGCTTGGCTACGCTTGTACCTTTTAGCCATATTGAACAAACTTCTATGCAGGTAGTGGGGCATACTGAGTTCGAAACCCATAAAAACCATCAATAAACGCAGGTGAAACAAGAAAATGAACCTATACCTGCCCTCACAAGTAACGAATTGCTTGATTATCATCAGGAGATCATACCAGCGCAACTTTAGCATTTTTGCAGGCAAACCTCTGTCGCAAGAATTCACTGTTCGAGACTGAAATAACAATGTCCACGGGACATCATCTACGTTACAACTTTTGGACCACTTCTGTCCCGTAACAGGCAGGCTGGTTGCCGAGCTGAGAAACTGTTCAGTGATTTCAAGCTGGACATCTCCAAATTTGGCTCAACAGCCATCGAATGATAACGCAAATTGTCGAGCCACAATGTGGTTATAACCATCGAATTTCCTTATGAAAGCAAGCCACCCAAGATTTTCCAGGTCGCTATACGCACCATCAAACATCAACAATGCTTGGAACCCCTTAGGCTCGACCCTTATAACAGGAGCCATGGCTTCTGTGCATGGTGGGGTTTGAACCGAACAAAATAATGCACAGGGTCGAAAAACGATAGGGTTTAACAGCTTCAACGCTCAAAGAGGCAAGGATTAATTGCATGCGTGCGAAGGTGGTGGGATTACCACCGTCATGCAATGTATTAATGACTGAGTACAGTGTTGTTCCATCGATAATCATAATCATTTAAACCATAGGTATCGGCCAACCAAATAGGTGTACAACCATATCAATGTGCCATCCATCCAAAATAGAACCAACACCATATGTTACATTCATGCGCCAAGTGTACATTTTAATCCAACATGACATCCAACATTAAACCAACGATCCATCGTATCAATCAAATGTTTTAAACCAATGTTAATTCAATCATGCCAATGTATAGTATGAAACTATGATCGTTCAATGTAATATCAAACTCACAAAAAAAATGCACCAAGCATCGATTATAAAATTGAAATCCAAAAGATTAATCAATGCGCCTTTGCGAAACTCAAACCATTGTCTTTATTCTCAAATCATCCTTACAATATTACCAATGCATTTGTTGCACATTCAAATGTTTATATTTCAAAGTTTTTAGAACATTGCAACCAAAAATCTCAYATAATCAATGAGTCAAGAGCTCATAGCAATAAGGATCAAAGCAYATAAGACCAAAAWCAATCATGACCTTTATARRATCAAATGWAACCAGTAAATCTTCATGCTCAATGGCTTAGTAATCAAATAGATCCAAATGCGCAATCAAGGTAAGAGTAGGCCAAAGGACATAAGCTTGAAAGAATCTTTTGTAGTCATGCGATAAACCAATGGTCAAGTGTCTTTCAGGAAAAATCAATAAAAGACGACGATCGTCCAAACAATGAAAAGAGGTGTTTTCACACTTTCAATTGTGAAAACTGAATCGAAACCAAATTGCAATTGTCACAAAAATGAAACAAAAGTCTAGTTGCAAAATGCAACGATGATTTGTCGTTTATAAGACAAGGGGTGTAGGCAGCTTTTTTTTTTTTTAGAGCAATAAAAAAAATGAATTGGCTGCCAACAATGGCGACACGCTGGGAGAAGCAGTTATCTTTGTCAAAAGAAAGAATTCAGATAAGGACATCAAAAAAAAATTCGACTTAAAACAACAACTAGAAAATCGTACTAACATCATCATCTACTATCTTTTCCAGCGAAGTTTTAAAAGATGCAAACCAAAAGCAGTCTTTAAGATCAACAAGTCATGATTTTATGAAAAAAATCTTCAATACTGTTGGCATGGCCACTGCTGCCAGCAGGCATCCATAGCCTCGACAGGGTTGCCATTTAACCCACTCGGACGCCTTTATCTTTTCAAGAAGTTCTAGATTAGAATAAAGGACTTTTAAAAGAGGTTTGATATAATTTTACATATTTTCATGTACCCGACATTGCTTCGCTACCAGCAGGCCTGTTCAGTACCCCGACGAAGTTATCTTGGCGCCATGCTTGCATTTACCCCCTACCAGCGAACCTGTTTAGTATCCCGGTGGGTTTACAAACACTTCCCACAGCTCTTATTAATATTTTTTATCTTGTTTTTCTTTCATAGATAGTTGAGCGGGGTGACGCTGAAAAATCTTGATATTTTCTCATATTTTTCAGACCTCATCAAAAAAATTTAAATACTGTCCTCATTCATCTCCAGAAATGTTTTATTTCTAAAACAACTTACTGTGACAGGGAGACATCCTTTTTGAGTCATTCCTTTATAGAAAAGGGACAACGTAAAAAGATAAAGATAATCACGACAAACTTCACTTAGAGATTGAAATTAGTAAACTTCTTTCGAACAACATTTTACAATATCATTTTCAGAAATATATATCACTGATGTTTGTACAATCTTTCAGAAGTTATTTCAGCGAAGAGATTTTTCTATGGTCTATGTCTGAATGGCTCAGTGTACAAGCATGCATATGTTTCAAAACACACCAAACTGATCAATCAAATCAAAATCATAAAACAAAAACAAAGGCAAAAATGAAAACAAAAGGAAATATTTACATAATATACAAGGATAAAAATTAGGCAAAGTATCTTTTCAGGGCTTGGCCATTCACCAGGTAGGTGTCAAGTTGCCCTTCAAGATTTTGCAAACGAAAGGAACTAGGACCCAACTTTTCAGCAATCAAAAATGGCCCAAGCCACAAATTTTGAAATTTAGTGTGTTCACCCTTTCCTTCGTGTGGTTTGTCCCACTTTAAGACGAGATCGCCAATTTCAAAATTTCTATCAGAAGCAGAATTAGAATCGAACCAGCTTTTAATCAGTAGTTGATGTTGATATAGTTTACACTTGGCTTGGGTTCTTACCTCTTCTAACTTCATCAGAGCATTAATACGACTTTCTAAAGGGGGACATTCTTATTCTTGAACTTTTTGTGACAATTGGAGCGAAGGAAGAAGAATATGAGGTGGCAAAATGGATTCTCTGCCATAAACGAGAAAAAAGGGAGAATTACCTATAGCATCTTTGGGTGTTACCCTATCATCCCACAGTGCATTAAGCAGTGCGTTGTGCCAGTTCTTGTTATTTTCAGCCACGGTTCTCTTGATAATCTTGATCAAGTTCTTGTTGGTTGATTCTGCTAAGTCGTTACCCTGGGGGTAGTAACTCGTGGAATATTTAATCTTTATTCCTTTTTCTAAGGCAAAGTCACTCATCTCAAGAGAGGAAAAGTATGAAGCGTTATCAAAGACTAGACAATCAGGTATGCCAAAACGGGTAATGATATGTGAGTTAAGAAAAGCGATCACCTGACTTGTGTTAACAGTTCTTAGCGCGGCAGCTTCAGACCATCGAGTAAAGTAATCAGTGACTGTCACAATGTACTTGTATTGTTGTGAGGATGGAGGGTTAATAGGACCAATGATATCAAGGCCCCATTGCTGGAAAGGAGAATTGAATGTGACGGGTTGCAAAGGGAAGGCTGGTTTTTGTAATCACCCTGACACTTTCTGACAAATGATACATTTTCGGCACAAGGCATGGGCATCTCTAAAAAGTGTTGGCTAGTAATAAACGGCTCTTATGAATTTATGAGCAGTGGTATCACCACCAAAGTGACCACCAACTTCTCCTGCATGCAACTCAAGCAAGACCTTCTATGCTTCGTCCTTCTCAAGACAACGCATCAATACGCCATCAAAATTCTGACGAAACAATATACCGTTAACTAGATGAAAGGAGGCGGACTTTAGTCTCAAAGCTCTTATTTTGGCAGGTTCAAGATGACAAGGTGTTGATCCATGTCATACCAAGGATTTACGAGGTTTTGGGTAGAACAAATCATACTCTGATTGTGGTGTTCTAGGTCTGACGTGTCATTATCTTCTTGTTGTTCAGTTTCCGAATCAACTACCAACTTACAAAACCCTTGGCCTCTCACGATATGAGCTGGAGTGATTTCTAGGTCATACTCCTGCAAGGAGGTGACCCAGTTGGCTCTTTTCTCTCCTAACTCCTTTTGTACTAACAAGTTCCTAACGGCAGGGTAAGGGACAGTGACCTTGGTTCTTGACTTCAAAAGATAAGACCGGAAATGCTTAACTTCCTTGAAGACAGTGTAAGCTTGTCGATCGACAGCTGGGTAGTTAAGTTCAATGCCTTTGAAGGTTGAGCTCATAAAGGTGATGGGTACTTCGTTGTTCTCGGCATTCTTCTGAGTTAAGACTGCGGCATAGGAACGATCAGAGGAAAAAGTATAAAGTGTAAAGTCTTGAGAGAAATCAGGGCTCATGAGAGACGGAGCATCAATTATGGCCTTCTTTATATCGTTAAAAGCTTGGTTTTCTGTGGGTCCCCAGTGATATTGGGCATCC
This sequence comes from Picea glauca, assembly GCA_000966675.3. Classification (NCBI taxonomy): domain Eukaryota; kingdom Viridiplantae; phylum Streptophyta; class Pinopsida; order Pinales; family Pinaceae; genus Picea; species Picea glauca. The sequence goes on from JZKD02S1625197.1 coordinate 41,047, forward strand.
TTCTTAATCAGGTTCTGGAGAGGTCGGACCATTTCGGAGAAACTGGGGATGAATCTTCTCACGAAATTGATCTGGACAAGAAAGGACTGCATGGATTTCTTGGAAGCAGGTGGGGGAAGTTTAGCGATGACTTGGGTCCTCTCGGGGTCAATAATCATTCCATCAATAGACACAATGAATCCTAGTAATTTACCATGTTCTACTGCAAAGATGGATTTCTTGGGGTTCAAGGAGATGCCATATTTACGACATCGTAGCAGAACAACTCGTAGGTGAGCTAGATGATCGTCTTTGTTTTTAGAATAAACGGTCACATCATCTAAGTAGACTACTACAAAGTGATTGATCAAGCCTCGGAAAGCAATATCCATTGCTCTCTGAAAAGTAGCACCTGCATTAATCAATCCAAAAGGCATTTTGCGATAAGCATAAGTGCCCCACAGGGTACGGACGGTAGTTTTTAACTGGCCTGGCGGAGACATTAAGACTTGGTTATATCCAGAGAAACCATCCAATAAGGATAGCCTCTCGGACCCAGATACTCATTGAAGTATCTATTCCATAGGAGGGACAGGATAATTATGTTTATCAGACGCTTTGTTGAGGTTCCGGAAATCAACACAAAGTCGAATTTCCCCATTTTTCTTTCGCACTGGGATGAGGTTGGATACCCATTGGGTGTGTCTAACGGGAAAAATTATTTTAGCACTTAGGAGTTTATTGAATTATTTTTGTATGGTTGGTTCTAGCTTGGGATGCATTTTTCTCAGTTTCTGTTGGAAAGGCAAGGTTTGGGGCTTCATTGGGATGACATGTTGTTTTATATTGGGATCGAACATTTTAAGATCTTCGTAAGTCCAAGCAAAGACATCCTTAAATTCTTTAAATAATTTAACAAAAGCAGTTTTTTCTTGTTTAGAACATCCCGAGCCTAAATTGATACACTGAGGGTTTTCACTAGTTCCTAAATTGACTTTTTCGTAAGTTAATGAGGACCTATTGGTTTTACAGTTGACTGTTTTTTTAAATTTATCTTCAAAATCATAAAACTTTTCTAGTCTAACAATAGATTTGGGCAAGGAATTTACCATGTCCGATAGAGCTTCAGGAGATTTTGGATTAGGTATTACCGTAAAGTCATGCAAATTGTCATCATGCATTTGTTCATCTATCACAGTGCCTTGGAAGGTTTCTTCCATGTGCAAAAAGTTAATGATCTGCTGATCATCGTCAAATACTCTCTAGTTCGTGATATTGTCTGGAACAGATGGTCAAAACAATATCTCCACAGAGAATTCGTTTGGAGATAAGCCTTTTGCAAGAAGAAGTTTAGAGGCAACATTAGCAAGTAGATCTACTTCAATATTATTTGATCTAGGAATGGAATTTATATTAAAAGCAGAAAATTTGTTTATTAAACTCCATACCTTAGACTAATAACATTTGAGATGCGGGGTAAGACAATGTATGGAATTTCTCACCTGTCTAACCACTATCTCAGAGTCGTCGAATACAACTAGATTTTGAATGTGCATGTCTAAGGCTTTTCTGAGACCTTGTAATAAAGCCTCATATTCTGCAATGTTGTTAGTACATTCAAATTCTAATCTACAAGCCAATAATGTTTGATTACCTGTCGGATCAATAATGATGCAGCCTGCCCCAGCTCCTTCTTTAGACTTGGAACCGTCGAAATATAAAGACCAAATTTGATTTTTATCTGGCTCACCAGATTGTTGGATAGAAGATGCCGGTTGCGTACATGCTAAGATCTCGGACTACTGTTCTGGATTATTGATAGGTGAAATTTCAGCCATGAAGTTTCCGAAGTAGGTGTCCATCCCTTGGACTTCAGGTGAATCAGCCGGAGATGTATATGGTTCATTGGGGTCATTCAGGTCTGTTACCGTGAACTTGAGGTAATGCTCACGATTCACCCTGATCTTGTTAGGATTGCCGTTTTCTGGAAGCCATAAATGAGACCAGTCTGTTGTGAAGTAACCATGTAGCTGCTCCGACCAATCCCTGCTCAAAAACATACCATACACTTATGGAATATCCACCACAATTATATCAATAACCTGATGAACCTTAGGGTTAGATGATAATATAATCAATACATTTTTTATCTCACCCATAACTTTAACATCTGTTCGATCAAGTTGTATGATTTTCAAAGAAGATGGTTCTACTTCAGCATTAATCTTTTGCCAGACTGACCAGGGCATCACATTCGACGGTGCTCCTGAGTCAACCATACAGTTATGCACATTTTTGTTGAAGATTTCGAAAGTTAAAAGAAAAGGAGGAACATTCTTGCGAGTACTTAGAGTTGTAGCTTGTGGTTTCTTACTCGCATTCTCTAATACTACCTTATCTGAATTATTCACATTATTTACACTGTTATTTACATTATTTACATTTGGTACCGGAAGGCTCCCTTTATCTTGAGGATCATGATTGATTTTAGTGGAAGTCTTCTGTGGCACTTTTCTTTGCACAACCTTATTACCGTTTGAATTACCATTCTTGCCATTGTCTAAAATATTTTGCAACATCTTCTATAACAAAAACGAAAATTTCAACAACTCATAAATAGAAATGTTAGCCTGTAATTTCTTAATATCTTCAACAACATCATAATCTATTTTAGGGATAGCATTACTCTGTTTAGTTTCTACCGATTTAGAGGGCTTTGGAGGTAAAGTTGTAGTGTTCTCTGCAGGAGGTTTGTTCGTGGTTTTGCTCCTAGTATTGTAAGGGTGCACAGTCTCAAAGTTAGCTTGAAAGATACTATCTGAGAGGTGACCAAAGATATTTGGAGAAGACTCTTCTTCTTGAGTTGTTTCCTGCTCAACTTCCTCTTGAGGGATGTCAGGAGGGATCAAGTCATCTTGGGCTCCTAGAATTGTCTGTAGAGCACATTGCAAACTTTCTAGGTTCAAGCCTTTAGTGTTTGGATTAGGCCGGTTTGGGGAAAAAGGCTTTCAGAAAGGAGGTTTGTAGGGTCCTTTACTCGAAGAGGCTTCTTCAGTCAACCTTTTTAAGTCTATGATTTGATTAGATAACTTTTGTACAAATTTGGTTAAATTTTCCAAATCAGAGTTTTCGGATTGAGTTTTGTTTTGTGTAGGTCTGGGAAGAATTTCAATCTTTTTCTTGGAAGAAGAAACAGTCTAAGTTTCGTTGCTAGAAGAATCCTTAAGACTAAGAATGTCTTTTTCAATTTGCATAGCCTCTTCGAAGGCTTCTAACAACGTGGCCTTTTTGGATCTTTTCACCCAAATAGATATACTTTGATGTAGGTCTTTAGTGTAGTAAGATATTACAAGACTCTTAGCAGGCATAGAGTCTGCAGGGATTCTATTCTTAAGTGTTAAAAATCTTTGATTAAAATCTTTAACTTTTTCTTTTGCAT
>JZKD02S1625197.1:60494-71980 GCA_000966675.3 Picea glauca
TTGGTTAAATTTGATAAATCTATAAGAAGGATTTGAATTTAAAAATAAATTTAACAACTCTATTAATTGTATTGTCCATTATAATTAACTCTAATGATGGTATGAGGATTCTTAATTGATGCCATAAAAGCTAGTCGATGGCTAATTTTGTCAGGAAGCTGTCAAATTAATAAATTAATATTTGACTGGAACCATTTTTAAATAAACATGGATCGATCCCTCTGAGGACACCTGTGTGTATTTATTAAGGGGAAAATTATCGTCTATCTGATATGACAGGAATTAGATTGTAACTAGAGGAAAAGGTCCGTGATATTGGGATGGAAAATAGTTGATATCTAAAATAGCGCGGGTAAATAGTTGATATCTAAAATAGCGTGGTTAAGGAAGTCAATAAGAAAAACGATGTGGCAAGAGGAGACGGGTTCAAATTTGGAGTGGTTGTTTAGAAGGATGACATAGATGGACAGTGATGGTTTTTTTTGAAAACCTGTCAACCAGTTGACAGGTTTTCTAAAAAACTATTCCTATAATATGCCTTCAACATAATTAGTTGGGGATGGGTGGGAAACTTCTTTTTGAAACCTACAACTCACATTCAATGGTAGAAAGGGTTTCATAAAGACTATATTCAATTTTTGGCAGTGTGGGGGGGCAGTTTTGGCTTCTGTTCATACCATGGTAATGCTGAAGGAGTCAACTAATCTAGCAGAGGTTTATCCCAATTTGTTTTAGTTTTTTAAGTCACGTTTTAGTTAGACTTACTTAGGCCTTTCAGTCATCCATAATATTGTTTAGCGACAATTCCAGGTTATTTTTGGTTGTCTTCTTATCGCAGTTAAAGAATTATGTGTGAGCAGAGATTTTAACGGATTTAGTCAGTGTTTGTGTCTTGTCTTCTCATGGGTGTTCTTTAGTGGAGTATAAGTGATAGCGACAAACTTCACTAGAGACACGTCCTGATGGAGGCTAAGGTTAGCGCACACATGGGTGCGGTTGACGAGGCACTCTGGCACAGTGCAGGTCTCTTCACCTCAACCAATGAGTTAAAAATTAATGCGGGACTTAACGCATCGAAGAGGATGACCTTGGGGCACTCTTCTACGCTCTCTTCAGAAAAATTCTCCGTCTTAGACCCCGACGACTCTTCCGATGCTCCTGCGAACATACCAGCAGGGTCTTATGCTCGAGAGGGAGTTGTTCCATATCCCTTAGTTGTGTTGGGTGTTTTAGGGAGTTATGTTGGTGGTTTACCATAGTTGGGGGTGGCGCATAAACCATTGGGTGGAAGGAATATCCACGTAAAACCATGGATATCAAACAAATCAAAGCAAAAATTGATGTTAGGGGAAGATATTGGACTAGAGGATTTGGTCATCCTGGCGATGTGTACTTTAGTGGGTCTCCTATCCTACCGATCTTTGTGCAAAACTTATATTGGAGAGTGGTTTTAGACCATCTGGTGTTCCCTGTTGGGTTACGAGCCATAAATAATTTACATGACAAGAGGGTGGTTTGGATTTTGGTTCAAGATTTGATAGGATACTCTCATTATTCTGGATAAGTCATGGGTTATATATGGTTGTAGTTTGATGCAAAAGCGTTGGAGACTTAGCTTTGACCTAGCACGGGATTATTTCCATTTTCGCCACCTCTGGGTCTTATTACCTGGGTTGCCAATGTATTTATGGAAAATGAAAGCCTTGGAAGCCATTGGAAATGCTCTTGGTCACTTTATCAAAATTGATGAACAGAGGCTATTAGCTTCTGATAAAAGAATGGGTAAGGTCTTGATTGAACTTGATATACATTCAGGATTGTTGGAATGCTTAGAAATTGTTTGGAGAGGGCATATTATCTGTCAAAAATTCAATTACATGGGCATTCTTTTTAGGTGCTCTTTTTGCCAGAAGACAGGCCACCTAAAAGGAGATTGTCAAGGATTTTCTAAGGAGGAGCTGTCAGAAGATACAATGCTTAAAATATCGACCAAAACTGACTTTCCAGGAGTGGATTCCCATGATTTTAACACTTCTTACTCAGAGGCACAGGGAGCTAATGAGTCAGAAATTTCAGACATTATTAATGGTAAGTTAAAGACTATCTTCCCCACTCTAATTTTTTCTTTATTAGCTTGGGAACGAGATACATTGGAATCATCATCTCTCATGGGTGCTCTGTTTCCGATTTTTCCCTCTGTGGAAAAGTTACCGGCTCGAGAGGGTACTTTCCCACCTATCATAGTACATACTGATCCTATGGGGGGGGGGTTGTCCAGATAATTCTTTATCTGATTTTTTGGAACTTCAGAAAGAAAATGGAACCATAGGTGATTCCAAGGGGGAATGCTCCACTTCAGTAGGAACTCTTTCTTGTGGGATGGAGGACTTGAGGGGTGAAGGCGTTGAGATTAGTGAGCCAAAAGGGAACAATATTCTTTTGGGATTTAGGGAATCTAAAATTGATGAAAGTTCCATTGGAGCAGTGTTGGATACCTTGATTCCTTCCTACAGAGAGGCTCTCTCTCCTATCCCTAATCCTACCTATCAAGGGAGAAAAGTTTATCATAAATTGGAGCCTGGTGGGGTTTTACGATGCTAAAAAAAGACAAGGATGGGTTTGGGGAAGGATTATACCTAGTCGAAGGGGTTGGGATTTGAGATCTCCCCTATAAAAAATCGAAGTGCACGCAAAAAAGAAGACTCCACATCATCTTTTCCAAAGTTACAACTTACAAATTTATTGTAGTCGATCATTCACAGAGACTCGAAAGAGTATTGCCAGAGATGTGATGTCTGTCAAAGGGTTGGAAAACCCAATAGAAGGGACGAAATATCATTACGATCATAGGTAACATTGCAGGTATTTGACAAATGGGAAATATATTTTGTGGGACTAATTAACCCACCAGCTAAGAGGACAGGAGCAAGGTACATTATCACCGCGACATAATACCTGAAAAGATGGGAGGAAGCAGCACCAGTCAAAGATTGCAATGCATAAACAACAACACACTTTCTATTTGAACAAGTAATCACTAGATTTGGTTGCCCAAGAATTTTGATGAGCGACCAAGGTATTCACTTCATTAGCAATACCATCAAGGCTATGACTAAGGAATTTGAAGTCCACCATCAAAAGAGCACACCATATCATCCGCAAGAAAACAAAACAATAGAAGCATTTAACAAAATCTTGGAAGATGCACTGACAAAAATATGTAATGTCAATAGGGATAATTGGGACCTCAAAATACCCGCGGTATTGTGGGAATACAGGACCACGTCCAAGAAGTTGATCGAACACATGCCATTCAGATTGGTATATGGACAAGAAGTAGTGGTCCCATTAGAATTTTTGGTACCTAGTCTGCGCATAACAATGATTACACACATGATAGAATGAGGCACAATATAGGAGAGACTGAATCACTTGATGATCATGGAGGAATATCGGATCCTAGCAGAGTGCCACCAACAAGTTCAGAAGGTGAGGGACAATGTGTGGCATGAAATACACATCAAGAAGAAAACTTTCAAGGAAGGAGACTTAGTGTTGATGTATGACAACAAATCCAGTCAGCATCCAGGAAAACTCAGAATGCATTGGTTAGGACCGTACGAAGTAAAAATTGTTACAAATGGGGGAGATGTATAGTTGAGAGACTTAGGAGGCATAGACCTTAGAGGAATGATCAATTGGAGTCGACTAAAGTTGTACAAGGACAATCGACCACCCACAACTTGAAATCCATGGCATAGTAAAAAAAAGAGTAGGGTATCAAACGGTAACAACAAAGGTACAATGCGTTGAAAGGAGAAGGAGCACACACACTTGAAATATGAGCCCAATGAAGATAAGGCCAATGTTCAGTTCAACACGAAAATTAGCGGGAAAGGCAAAGATGAAAAAATAAGTGTTAAGTGAAGGAGGCTAGCAGGGAGTTGTAGCTTCCTTCTAGTTGGTGTTAGAGAAACCAGGGAGTTAGTGCTTCCTTCTAGTTCATGCTAGAGAAACCAGAGAGTTGGTGCTCTCAACAAGTAGCATATTGCAAAATAGAGGTTGCAACCTCATTATGAGTTGGTGCTCATATGTATGATAATGTAAAGAATGTAAAGATTACTTATCATATAAAGAAGAAGAGGTTTTTACCCCTTATGGGTTTCCTCAAGAAATATCCATCTCTGTGTATCTCATTTGTGTGACTGATGTTGAATGTGTTGTTACTTATTTCCCTAAATTATTGTGATTATCATTGAGTGTTTTTAAAGAGTTAAAATAAGCATAATTGTTTAAGCACGGTAACAACTGATTCACCCCCCCTGTCAGTTGTCCAACAGGTTACTCCTATTTCAAGAGTTTGATTTTGAAGTAATAGTCAAGCCATGGAATTTAAATGCAGGACTTGACCACCTATCAAGGGTCATGAACAAAGTGGAACCTACAAATTTAGAGGACAACTTTCCAGATGCATAGTTATTTTCAGTCCAAATCGTCGATGAATACTTTGAAGATATCATCCAATACTTGAGTACAGCTACTGCGTCACAAAAATACAACACCGTGCAGAAGAAAATCATGGTAGTCTGAGATGCAGACTATCAATTGATCGTAGGACACTTATACAAAATGGCCATATATAGCATCTTGCGACGATATGTGCTGGAACATGAAAGACCAAGGGTTTTAGCAGAAGCCCATGAGGGAATAGCAGGAGGACATTACACAAGAAGAGCTATCAAGCAGAAGGTATTTTGCGCAGGACTATGATAGTCAACCATTCACAGAGAATCGAAAGAGTATTTCCAGAGATGTGATGTCTATCAGAGGGTCGGAAAATCCAATAGAAGGGACAAAATATCATTACGACCACAGGTAACGTTGCAGGTATTTGACAAATGGGAAATATATTTTGTGGGACCAATTAAGCCACCAGCCAAGAGGACAGGAGCAAGGTACATTATCACCGCGACATAATACCTGAAAAGATGGGAGGAAGCATCACCAGTCAAAGATTGCAATGCATAAACAACAACACACTTTCTATTTGAACAAGTAATCACTAAATTTGGTTTCCCAAGAATTTTGATGAGCGACCAAGGTATTCACTTCATTAAGAATACCATCAAGGCTATTACTAAGGAATTTGAAGTCCACCATCAAAAGAGAACACCATATCATCCGCAACAAAACAAAACAGTAGAAGCATTTAACAAAATCTTGGAAGATGCACTGACAAAAATATGTAATGTCAACAGGGATGATTGGGACCTCAAAATACCAGTATTATTGTGGGAATACAGGATCACGTGCAAGAAGTTGATAGAACACATGCCATTCAGATTTGTATATGGACAAGAAGCAGTGGTCCCATTAGAATTTTTGGTACCTAGTCTGCGCATAACAATGATTACACACATGACATAATGAGGCATAGTACAGGAGAGACTGAATCAGTTGATGATCATGGAGGAAGATCGGATCCTAGCAGAGTGCCACCAACAAGTTCAGAAGGTGAGGGACAATGTGTGGCATGAAATACACATCAAGAAGAAAACTTTCAAGGAAGGAGACTTCGTGCTGATGTATGACAACAAATCCAATCAGCATCCAGGAAAACTCAGAATGCATTGGTTAGGACCGTACGAAGTAAAAACTGTTACAAATGTGGGATATGTATAGTTGAGAGACTTAGAAGGCACAAACCTTAGAGGAATTATCCATGGGAGTCGACTGAAGTTGTACAAGGACAATCAACCACCCACAACTTGAAAGCCACCGCGTAGTAAAAAAAAGAGTAGGGTATCAAATGGTAAAAATGTAGGTACAATGCATTGAAAGGAGGAGCACACACATTTGGAATATGAGCCCAATGAAGACAAGGCCAATGTTCAGTTCAACACGAAAATAAGCGGGAAAGGAAAAGATGAAAAAATAATTGTTAAGTGAAGGAGGCTAGCAGAATTGAATGTCAGAGATGACTAACGGGATGCCGCATTAATCCCGCCAACTGGAGACGGTGATGGAGAGTAATGGAAAGTACAAAGGAAACAGAGGTTCATTGAATCCATCATAAAGGTAATGTATTTGACAAGCTTCACATGATGCCCATACAAAGAAGGGACACAGGAAAAAAAATCTCATTGCGGAATTGGAAGAGACAAAGAGCGATAGCACATACGAAGCACATAGCAAAGTTTACAGATGTTGCAAAGGCTACTGAGCTCATTGAATGACTAGATTTTACCACGATGGAACCACCCAAACAAGAAGAACCGAGCCAAACTGCCATAAAATCTAGAGTTTGGACCAAAGCACAAACAAAGTCGCAGGAAAGAAAACAACAGTTGCCAGAAGTCATCAATATGGATGAAATCACATCACCAGATACAACACCAGGTATCCCTACAGTCGTGGAAGAAGAAACCAAAAAAACAACACCTATGGGCATGGACATCGAGAGGCTAGAAGAGGGGCAGGGCCAACAAAATGAGGACACATGTAGTCAAGTGCAACCATAAAACTCTGAAGAATCTCTAAGAGTTAATGGGATGGCTCCAAATCAGGAAGGAACGACCGAGCCAAATGAGTCACAGACAAACATGTTGGAACACCCACATGAGGGAGCAATGGAAGATGTCACGAGCCGACCGGATCAATATGTTGAATAATGACCAATGGAGGCTGGAACCTTGAGTCAGCCACCGCAACAAAAGTATAAGCAGCAAGTACCTAGGTCACTGTGCAGACAACCCATTGCAACAATTGTTTTTCCGCGTATACTAGAAGGGGTATGGTTGAAAGAAGAATTGTTAAGTTATTTCGAGAAGTTAGAATACTCGTACCATGATGTAACTGACACAGACAAGTTCCTAGAGTTCGTGAAGAAATTCTACCAACAAAAAGTGGGTGTAGATCCATTTAGGGAACTGATTCATCAACCACTCCAGTGGGTAGCAGGACTGGAAAAAATTGGAATTTTAAGCCTAATGGAAGTCACACATGGCAGAGATTTGTGGTTGGAGAAGATCGTCTCAATAGACGTAGAGTTCATTGTGCACATCACAGGGCTTCCATCACGGGGTACGGATCCTACATAATTTCTCGAGGACAAAACAAAGGAGAAATCACTCTCTGAGGAGATGAAAAATAAATACGGCATTGAAAGGGGAACGCACATAATCATTATCAAACGAATCAACGATATCGCCAAAAAAATGGTTGCAAAAATCATGGCCTACAAGCTGCTCAGAAAATGTTGCAAGGAGGAAGTCTCGGCCTGGGTGGTCGCAGCTGCAGCACAGTGTGCCAAGGGAACCACGATCAACTGGAACCCTTACCTTTTGAATCTATTTCTTGATGACTACAAGGATGTGCAGGATCTGGGGACAAAATTTCATTATTCATAGCTAATCATGATGATAGCCATTATGGGATGGAAGGAACCAAACTATGTATTCTTCACCACCAGACTCAAACCCAATAATGGAGCGACATACTTATCGCTTGGCCCCGCTTCAAACACCAGGAACATAAAGATGAATGCAACTATATTCAAAGGATATCTTCGTGATCTACAAGAGACCATCGCCAACAAGTGGAGGATAAAACCGCAAGTTGTTTCATACTATCAGGGCATAGCTAACTTCAAAACCACTTGACATGTGATGTGGATCCAGGCGCGGAAGGACCCCAACAAACAATGTCTACAAATGTGTTATTTCATCACGGAGGGAGACATAGAAATTATCATCAAAGATTGGGAGGATGAATAGAAGATTCCAGTCCTCACTCAATACATACCTGCAGGGGTAGAGGAGGAGGAAGGGTAGGAACCTACACATGTTGAGGAGGTAGGGAAAGAACATGCACAACACCAAGAATTCATAATGCCCAAGAAACCAAGGACCAACTAGACAAAACCAAAGAAGAATAAAGGGGGGACATTAAAAACAAGAGTCCACACGGGGAATAAGAACAACACTCAGGCAGCCCGAGTATAGTAGAAACAGACCAAGGATGTGCATGGGACTACACCAAGTCCTACTCCACAAGAAACAAGATTGACTAAGTGGCCAACTACATAGATGGGGGATGCATGCTAGTAGATGAAGGAACTTAGAACACCTCTAGAATACACAATCACAGAGGATGATGCATAAATGATCGCCCAATTGGTTTAGGATCGCACATCCGAGTATTTTGAGAATGTTGCACGCCAAAGGGATAGAGTTGTAGAAGATTTGGCAGACATGCGATAACTCCTTAGGAAAATCAAGGAAGAATAGGTAGACGAAAACATCATATAAACAGAACCATCAACATCACAAATAGGAGGAGAAGATGAAGCAAGCGATCGAGCTACAATCTAAACAATACCAGAGTCGAGTGAAACCTTTCATGTTACACCCAGCATGCTGCGCATGGATGAGATTGTGGTGTAGATACCCCTAAATTATTTGGCACATTTGTAGTTGGTATTGTCACGGATACCCACCAAGGCCCTATAAACACTGCAAGCCAGCATTACATAAGAGGTACAGTCTCGTGCATGCACAAACATCATCGAACTGCAGTAGGTAAAAGATAAACAGGATGAGATAGAATTGATATTTGAGTAGGCCAAGCTCGAGAACAAAGAGGAGAGGGAACACATGAATGGATTGGAGAAGAAAGTGGTCATAGCCTAAAAAATATCCCAAAGACCACACAGATGGTCGAACTCACAGTGATAGAAAAGATTGATCAGATTGTGCAAACAATAGATCAATACCAATAGAATATCGAGAATCTCTGCGAGAAGCTCATATCTACCACTCCACTGGAGTTAAGGGAGAAAATGAAGCAGGAGGCAACATAGCAGAGCAGCTAAAGGAGATAGAACTACAGGTCCACATAGTGGGGAACTTGTTCGACAAAGTAGCACAGCTTTGGACAAAATTGGAAGAGGATTAGCAGGTCTAGTAGTGGGACAAGGAGGAAGAAAGGATAAGTGCATCTATCCAAGACCTAAGGCAGAAGTATAAGACATTGTCAATCACAGAGCACGTCAAAGGGGTGCAAGACATGAAGAAACTATAGGTAAAACTCACCATTGCACAGACGTAGAAAAAGGGGCACCGGGCTCAAATGGAACCACTCCAGGAGTGGACATCAGAAGTCATTGCATGACCAAAGGAAACCAAAACATATATGGCACAGACCTAGGCAGAGTGTGCAAGGTTGATCAACGATGAGATTGAAGTGCAGGCATTGGATGCACTCAAGGAGAAGACTGTGCAGGCTCAAACACAAGCAATAGAGCTCATGGCGAATTTCCAAGTGATCTCCAGAGAGATTCACGACGTAAAAAAAGGTTAGGTGGCTTGGGATGAGCCACATGTTAGTGTTGGGGGCCTGTTGGAAGCAGGCCAAAGTGGAAAGAAAGGCTATTTTCGGAGGGCAGGCATGCACGAGGAAAATGATAGCTGGAAGGAAGAGCAGCACACGCACATGCATGGAAGATATAACGACGCTAAGTTTAGGGTTTTTGTAATACACTATAATGGATGATGAGCCAGGAATGTATAAATATAGACACATAGGTCTCATAGAGGGGGAGAACGAGAGATGAGATCCAGAGGGAGGATATAGAGAGTCTATAGGAGGAGTCCTGTTTTGATAACTAGTTGTAATATTTTTCTATACAACCTAATTTTGTAAGCTATTGAGCTAAGGAGGAGTAAGAAAGATAGATATTGAGGGTTAGATCATAGGCTGAGGAGCCTAGTGTGATCTAGTCTGCCTCACAATAAGATCGCGACCCGACTGGGAAGAGTTGTAAAGCATGCACCGCTGTAGTTTTTGGGACTACTATAATAAAAGAGCTCAAGAGCCATATCTTTGGGGATGTATCCCAGGAGGGGGTGAACCACGATAAAACCTGTGTTATGTGATTGGATGCATGTGTTTCCTTACTATTTTAAGTAGTTGTTGATGTGTTAAATGAATGAGCCGATTATATTCCATGCATAATTGGGAATGAAATTTTATTACTTTGATAAGTTAAGTATAACTCTCAGCGCACACCTCTCAGATCTCAACTCAATCCTAGACTGAAAACACTTGAGTATTGCAATCACCCATTAAGACTATCTCAGGTAAGATTGTGTAGTGCACTATGTGCATTACATTGCCTCCTGGTTTACCAGGAGGTCCAATAGTTTTAGATTTTTTGTTGGAACCCCAGTAGACATCAACCCTGGGTCAATCAAGTTAAAGATATAAACTCGGATAAGAATAATAACCAACAAGGAGCACTGAGAATTTGTTTGGTACTGAGTTAATCAAGCTCTGTAGTTCTCAAGATTTAATAATTTGCAATGGTCTAAAGAAGTGGACTAATTCTAAAATCATGACTTGTATCCATGGGTTGTGTAGCAGTGTTGTTGATTATGTAATATTGGATATCCCCATATACAACCAAATATTAAACTTTGATCTTTTAGATGACCATGAAACCGACGCTGATCATATACCTCTAACCCTAACTCTTAAATTTTCCATGTAGAAAATCTTTGTCGAGGAGCACTCTGAAATCCAAAGGCACTTTCTTTTTGACAAAAAAATGCCGATCTCTTCTTAAAAGACTTAAGCAATCCTTTAAAACCAATATCATATCAGAACAATATTGAACATGACTATCAGAATTTTACATCAACCTTCTCTACTTCAACTAACAATTTCTCTATTAAGGTGCTACATAAAAACAAAAATAGTACAGCTAACCCTTATGTAAAATTGCTAGAAACTCCATTAGTGATGTTTCCAATGCACCTTTAAAATCAGATATGATGAATAGATACAAAACCTTAATTAAACAAAAAAAAAGACTATATACATATAAATCAAGAGAAGTTTTTGCACCTATTTAAGATAGATCCTAAGAAATTATGGAGGCAAATTCTAATTCGTAAAACTAAAGAAAATAATAAGATTCCCTTGAAGTACCGTAATTTCTACCTTCAAATTTTGTATGAATCCCCCAACATCATGAACAACATGTCAAACAACTCTACAAATGATGAAGTGTTTTCTATAAAAGACATTAAGTTTGGGGTTAAGTGGCTATCAAAAGGAAAAAATAAGGACATTGAAGGTTACCAAGATGAAATTTTATAAATTTGAGGACCTATCTTCATCCCTCACATACATAAGCTCTTCAATTTAGCTATCCAGCAAGGATTCCCAAAACATTGGACTCAAATCCTCATTGTACCTATTTTTAAAAGTGGGGATAAAATAAATCCCTCTAATTATATAGGACCAGTATGATTAACCCCATTTTAGCTAAACTATATGGAAGTATTTTCGAAAATAAGATCAACACATCGCTAGAAATCCATGGAAAAAAAGATAGAGGCCAAGATGGGTTTAAAGGATACCATTCCATTGTGGACCACCTTGTTACATTTAGGATCATTACAGAGGAGTGTCGTAATGATAAA
>JZKD02S1625197.1:74536-92342 GCA_000966675.3 Picea glauca
TCTCTCTCTCTCTCTCTCTCTATATATATATATATATATATATATATATATATATATATATATATATATATAGAGAGAGAGAGAGAGAGAGAGAGAGAGAGAGAGAGAGAGAGAGCATAATGGTTAAGAAGATGTGTTTCCTCCTAAGAGATCACAGGTTCAAATCTAGAGGTGGGTAGAGTGAATATTTCCTCAAACATTAGCTTTTAAAATCTTGTTAAAATCTCATAAAATGTATTATGGGTTGCAAATAGTCTATTGGTTAAATTTGATAAATCTATAAGAAGGAAGTTGTATTGTAATTTAACAACTCTATTAATTGTATTGTCCATTATAATTAGACTAATTTTTTCAGGAAGCTGTCAAATTAATAAATTAATATTTGACTGGAACCATTTTTAAATAAACATGGATCGATCCCTCCGAGGACACCTGTGTGTATTTATTAAGGGGAAAATTATCGTCTATCTGATATGACAGGAATTAGATCGTAACCAGAGGAAAAGGTCCGTGATATTGTGATGGAAAATAGTTGATATCTAAAATAGCGCGGGTAAATAGTTGATATCTAAAATAGCTTTGTTAAGGAAGTTAATAAGAAAAACGATGTGGCCAGAGGAGACGGGTTCAAAATTGGAGTGGTTGTTTAGAAGGACGACATAGATGGACAATGATGGTTGTTTTTGAAAACCTGTCAACCAGTTGACAGGTTTTTTGAAAAACTATTCCTATAATATGCCTTCAGCATAATTAGTTGGGGATGGGCGGGAAACTTCTTTTTGAAACCTACAACTCACATTCAATGGAAAAAAGGGTTTCTTAAATACTATATTCAATTTTTGGGGGTGTGGGGGGGCATTTTTTGGCTTCTGTTCATACCATGGTAATGTTGAAGGAGTCAACTAATCTAGCAGAGGTTTATCCCAATTTGTTTTAGTTTTTTAAGTCACGTTTTAGTTAGACTTACTTAGGCCTTTTAGTCATCCATAATATTGTTTAGCGACAATTCCAGGTTATTTTTGGTTGTCTTCTCATCACAGTTAAAGAATTATGTGTGAGTAGAGAGTTTAACGGATTTAGTCAGTGTTTGTGTCTTGTCTTCTCATGGTTGTTCTTTAGTGGAGTATAGGTGGTAGTGACAAACTTTACTAGAGACACGTCCTGATGGAGGCTAAGGTCAGTGCACACATGGGTGCGGTTGACGAGGCACTCTGGCACAGTGCAGGTCTCTTCACCTTGGCCAATGAGTTAAAAATTAATGCGAGACTTAACTCATCGAGGAGGATGACCTTTGGGCACTCTTCTACGCTCTCTTCGGAAAAATTGTCTGTCTTAGACCCCGATGACTCTTCTGATGCTCCTGCGAACATACCAACAGGGTCTTATGCTCGAGAGGGAGTTGTTCCATACCCCTTAGTTGTGTTGGGTGTTTTAGGGAGTTCTGCTGGTGGTTTACCATAGTTGGGGGTGGCGCATAAACCATTGGGTGGAAGGAATATCCACGTAAAACCTTGGATATCAAACAAATCAAAGAAAAAATTGATGTTAGGGGAAGATATTGGACTAGAGGATTTGGTCATCCTGACCCTGTGTACTTTAGTGGGTCTCCTATCCTACTGGTATTTGTGCAAAACTTATATTGTAGAGTGGGTTCAGACCATCTGGTGTCCCCTATTGGGTTACGATCCATAAATAATTTACATGACGAGAGGGTGGTTTGGATTTTGGTTCAAGATTTGATAAGATACTCTCATTATTTTGGATAAGTCATGGGTTATAGATGGTTGTAGTTTGATGTTAAAGCGTTGGAGACTCAGCTTTGACCTAGCATGGGATTATTTCCATTTTCGCCACCTCTGGGTCTTATTACCTGGGTTGCCAATGCATTTATGGAAAGTGAAATCCTTGGAAGCCATTGGAAATGCTCTTGGTCACTTTATTAAAGTTGATGAACAAAGGATTTTAGCTTCTAATAAAAGAATGGGTAAGGTCTTGATTGAAATTGATATACATTCAGGATTGTTGGAATGCTTAGAAATTGTTTCGAGAGGGCATATTATCTGTAAAAAAATCAATTACCTGGGCATTCCTTTTATGTGCTCTTTTTGCCAGAAGACAGGCCACCTAAAAAGAGACTGTCAAGGATTTGTTGAGGAGGACCTGTTAGAAGATACAATGCTTAAAATGTCGACCAGAACTGACTCTCCAGGAGTGGATTCCCATGATTTTAACACTTCTTACTCAGAGGCACAGGGAGCTAACGAGTCAGAAATTTCAGACATTATTAATGGTAAGTTAAAGACTATCTTCCCCACTCTATTTTTTTCTTTATTGGCTTGGGAACGAGATACATTTGAATCCTCATCTCCGTGGGTGCTCTGTTTCCGATTTTTCCTTCTGTGGAAAAGTTACCAGCTCGGGAGGGTACTTTCCCACTTATCATAGTACATACTGATCCTATTGGGGGGTGGGGGGGTGTCCAGGTAATTCCAAGGGGTTGGGGTTTGAGATCTCCCCTATAAAAAACCAAAGTGCACGCAAAAAAGCAGACTCCACATCATCTTTTCCAAAGGTACAATTTACAAATTTATCCGATAATGGGTCGCTTAGAGTCATGAAAGCCCTAGCCAGGGATAAGTCATGATATTGCTCTCACTAAATATCAGAGGAGCGGGGGGGACCCTGAAATCTACCTCCTTTAGAAGACTACTCTATAGGACTTCTCCAGATATCATCTTTCTTCAAGAAACGCTAGTCAATGAAAAAAAGGCCAGGTTATTTATGAACACCTTCCAATCCCCCTGGCTAACCTGTGATGTAAGCTCGGTTGGAAATTTTGGGGGACTTTTAGTGACTTGGGATCCATCTAAATTTGATCTAGATCCTCATCTTTGCTGTGGCAGAATTTTCCTGACAGGTGCTTTTCTGGGGAATAAACAATCGCTCTCGCTATTAAATGTTTATGGACCTTGTACTGACATAAAATTATTTTGGGACAAGGTGGATTCCAGAGGTCTGTTGGCCCATAAGAATCTGATAACAGCAGGGGAATTTAACCTCACTTTAAATGTCGAGGATGTGTGGAGAGATTCAACACATCTGGACCAGTTGGCAAGGTATTTCAATAATTATTTTCAAGAAAATTGTCTTGTGGATATTGTTTCGAACATTCTAGCTCCAACCTGGCGAAATGGTAGATCGAGATGAGAGAATATCTCAAAACATTTGTATCGAGTTTTTATGTCTGAAGTTATGATAAATGGTGAAGGAAGGATAAGGTCATGGGTGGCCTACCCATATGCATCAGACCATACACCAATTTTGTTGCAACTTGATTCTCATCCATTTCCGAAAACATATCCTTTTAAATTAAACTCGAGTTGGTTGCTTGAAGTAGAATTATCCACCACAGTAAACGAAGTTTGGAATGACCCTAAATTTGAGATAGATTTCGGGGTACAACAAAGATTTGTTTGGAAACTGAAGACCATAAAACAGAGCATCAAAATTTGGGAGAAAAATCATAAAAGGAAAAAGATTTTAAGAATGGAACAGTTGGAGGGAGAATTACAGGCCATTTTACAGGAGGATCTGTAGGAGGTGTGGAGTCGAGGTAGGGACAGTCTCTTAAAGAATCTAGGCTCATAACGAAATAAGATCCTCCTAAAAGAAGAATATTTATGGAGACAGCGGAGTAGAGCCATCTGGATAAAAAGTGGAGATCAAAATACAAAGTTCTTTCATCACTTTGCAAGTTCTAGAAGGAATAAAAAACACATTTGGGAAATTAAAGATGAGAATAGACAAGTCCACTCTGGTCAAGAAGCACTCAAATTAGTGGCCTCAAAACACTTCAAAACTTTTTATGGGGCATCTTATCATACAAATATTGTTGATCAAGTCTATGTATCCAGACTTTTTTCTCGTTTCGTCACAAAGGAGGACTCATTAATTTTGGATAAACCCTATATAAAGCAGGAAATATGGGAAGTCCTAAAGTCACTTGCAAAAGACAAAAGTTCGAGGCCCAATGGCTAGACAGTCGAGTTATTTACACACTTCTTTGATTTAGTGGGTGAAGAATTGTTGGAAGTGGTGGAAGATACAAGGAATCAAGGCGAAGTGATAAGTTTTGTAAACTCGACTTTCTTCACTCTAATCCCAAAAGTAAATAATTCTTCTACATTTGGCGGCTACAGACCTATCACTCTTTGTAACCTGTTTTATAAACTGATCAGAAAGATTATCACTAATAGGATAAAACCTATTCTTTCGCAGACCTTGTCGGGTGAACAACTGGGTTTTGAAAGGGAAGACAGATTCTAGATGCCATTGGCATAGCCCAGGAATGTTCTCACAATATAAAGTTGAAAAAGTCGAAGGCTATAATATTTAGTTGGTTCTAAAGAAAGAATTCGATTGTATTGATTATGACTTTTTACAGTTCAGTCTACAAACTACAAAGTGGATAATGAGTTGTGTGACTAGTGCAAATTTTGCAGTCCTTTTAAATGGGGAGACTTCACCTTTTTTCCACAGTGGAAGAGACCTCAGGCAAGGTTGTCCACTATCTTCGTTGTTGTTTATTTTGATTATGGAAGCACTTAGTCTGCTGTTAAAAAAATGACAGACTGAAGGGAAGCTGACGAGGGTGAAGGTTTCTAGGATTGTTAAGATAGTCCATATGTTCTTTGTGGATGATGTCTTAATCATGACCAATGCTTCTTTACAGGAATGGAAGGAGATAAAAGACATTCTAAACATCTATTGCAGTGCTTCGGGATTGAAGATAAACTGGACAAAGTCAACCTTTCATTTTGTAGGAATTCAAGGGGACTCCTTAGAATTATTTAAATAAGTCTTTCCTTACAACTTTGTCAATCTCTCATAGGGATTTAGGTACCTCAGAGACATTCTAAAAGTTGATTCTTATAAGGCAGTGGAATGGACATGGCTATTAACAAAGTTTGAAAAAAGAATCGGTCATTGGTGCAATAGATGGCTTTCCCTAGGAGTTTGTTTCACTCTAATCAAAGTTGTACTTGAATGTCAACCTGTATATTGGATGGCACTAGCAGCCATCCCAGTTTCGATTTTCGATAAAATTAGAAAGTTAATTTACAACTTTCTTTGGTTGGGCTGTAGCAAAAAAACACATTTTCACTTGTGTAGTTGGGATTTGATAGCCAAACCAGAGGTCATGGGTGGCTGGGGGATAAGAAATATTTTTCACTTTAATAAATTTTTGGCAGCCAATTCCCTGTGGCGGGTGTTGATGAAGGAGGGGATTTGGCATAAGGTAATAAAAGAAAAATATTTTTCTTTTTGTTCGGTTGCTACTTGGTTCAGAACTACTTCTTCTAGAGCAAGATTTGCCTCACAGACATGGAAAAATATTTTAAAGTCTGTAAATTTGATTACTCACTGGCTATGTTGGAATTCGGGGTCCGGTGACTTGGTTATAATAGGAAAGGACTGTATTTTGGGACTGGGGAAGTCCTCTTTATTATCACGTGAACTCATAACAATCTAAAACCAAAAAAACATAAGATACCTTTACCAAGCAAGAGGTATTATCAGGATAGGGTTTATAACAGTCAATTGGAAATCCAGTGATGAGATCAGACTCTCCGATGAATTGGCATTGGAATGAGATCACTACTGCAGGGCTCTAACATGATCGGGTGTGCAACTTCAAATTAAAGATGCTGGGCTAAAGTGGATAGGAGGTGATAAATATGGACTTATAACAACAAAAAATGTTTATTGTGCTTTAACAAATAAAATGTGGCAATGATCTATTGGTGGTTGGAGGAGACACCTGTGGACCTGAGACATTGCACAAAAAATCAAACTATTCACTTGGTTAACTATTGAAAATAAAATTCTTGCTTGGGATATCTTGCAAGAAAAAGGATGGGAAGGTGCAAGTATTTACCAACTGTGTACAAGGGAATGAGAGTGAGTGTTGCATCTTTTTGTCAAGTGTATTTTCATAAAACAAGTCTGGTATAGGATAAAAAGTGAACTAAAGGTAAAATATGATTGGGAAGGAAACTCATTAATTGATTGTTATGAAAACTGGGTTAAAAATGAGAGAAACTACCTCACCCTTCCTTGTTTGGTATGTTGGCATGTTTCGCTGAACAAAATAAGAGAATATTTGAAAATGGGAACCCCTTTGTTAGCTCTGTTGTTTATAGGACACTCAAAATTGTTGCTAGCACTGCAGGGTCAAGAAATGTTCAGATTCACATTCAAGGAGGGTCTATTGTTGGTTGGTTCAATGGAGAAACACAAACAAATGGCCTTCAGAGTGGGGCACGGGGTTTGTTAAGGTTAAATGATAATTCAATTTACAAATGGACCTTCAATTGTTGTCCACGTACCAATACCAAGGCATAATTACTTGGAGTTTGGGCTACGCTCAACTTGGGAGCTAGGTTCAACATTGAAGCATTAAGATTTTTGGAGATTCTAAAATAATAATCCACTGGTTGAATCGTAGAGGTAAACTATAGGTTGTCTCTCTAGTGGGATGGAAGGACAAAATCAAAGAGTTCCAAAAATCCTTCATGGGTATCAATTTCTCTCATTTCTATCAGGATCAAAACAAGGAGGTTGATTTACTCTAAAAAAAAACACTCCAGAAACAAGAAGGGAAAATCACTTACAACCATTGGGTTGATGGACATGAGGGCCCCACCCCCTTCCTTAATCTCTTTTAGCATATAGTCGTTCTTATAGTGCTTTTCTACAAAGTTTAGTCAGTTTTTTATTTTGAGTTACACTTGTTTCAAGGAAATTTGGATAGGGAAAGTTTGAATTTTAGTTTTTAATATGATTTGGGAAGCTTATCATCCCATCATCTGGGAACATCCCTTGGACTTAGGTAGTTTTGAGGATGTAATTTACTGGCTAAGACTTTCTGCCATGTAAACACAATTATATATTAATACAATAAGTAATTTTTGGAAAAACCTTATTTGCTATTTCATACTCATTGGGTTATGGAAGAAGACAGGGACGAGGTTGACCCAAAAACAAAAACTTAGAACAAAGCAATTGTAAAAATTTGACATTTAACCTGTCACTAAAATTTATTCAAATTAGACCTGCCTTGACACGTACCTAGAGCTTCGTTTGTGAACTGTGCCCCTCTTTCCACCTTGATGTCTAGTCTCTCGGTCAAAAGTCTAGAACTACTCTCTCGGTCAAAAGTCTAGAACCTGATATTCTTCAAGTAAGACAGTCTCGGTCGTCCGGTAAACGCGTATTATTCAAGTATTCCAGCGAGGCAATGCGAATTGAACTTTTGATTACAAGTAYTTGRAGCTTCATTCGTARACTGCTCTCCACAAGTCGTTGGTCTTGAATTCTCGTGTGAACTGCTCGGAATGGGAGGTGTTGGATTGACCKCCTGTGTTTCTTGCCTGATTTTTGTGATTACTTTGCATACATTTTATGAGAATATACACGCACAGAATCACCCCATACCATCTTTCTCTATGAGTTCTCTGAGCACAAGGATATTGAGAGTAGGCGTGCCTTGGAGGACAGAGTTCACTGAATTCGTTTCAGTTGAAAGAAACGGAACAGACTTTGCTGTTGGGGGATTCTGCGTGAAGGTGTTTGAAGCGGCCATTAAAACATTTAATTATTCCATCCATTACATCCCATTCCGGTATATAGATCCTCATAACATGAGCTTCTACGATTATATTATTCACCAAATTGTGCTCAAGGTATAAGTGTTGTCTGTGTGCGGGCGCTCGATTGTTATGTCGATCTTACGAGTGATGGCAGTAGCAGCAAGCATTACTTAAACAGTCTCATATCTTTCATGTTGTCCTTATCTTTTTGCATTTCAGAAACTGGATGCAGTTGTTGGAGACTTCACCATCACATCAAAACGTTCTGAAGAAGTACTGTTTGCACAACCTTTCTTAGATTCTGGTCTAGTGGCAGTTGTTCCATTGAAAGATAAGAATATCATTATTTTTGGCTGGGCCTTTTTGAAGCCTTTCAGCGCTGAGATGTGGCTACTAACAGCGGGTTTCTTCATCTTCGGAGGAATGGTAGTCTATCTCTTGGAGCGCAGAAAAAATCCGCGCTTCCAAGGGCAGCCAAGCAAGCAATTTGGAAACGTATTGTGGTAAGTAAAAACTTTGGCCATGACCTATTTTATAAGTACAAAACAGTCATGGCGGCCATGCAACGGCTTCAAAAACGCACTGTATTTAACCAGGTTTGTTTGTGTGCAGGCTTGGTTTTTCAACTTGGTTCACTAATCACGGTAAGTTGCGTTATTTCTTCTATATCGCAAATTCCTTGATTCTCCTCCTTTTCTCTCTTTAAAAAGTATGTTTTTTTCTTTTAATCGAAAAAATCGGGATATCAGATGATATTCGAACTGTTATGGCGCGCATTGTGGTTGTGGCCTGGCTTTTTGTTATTGGAGTTTTGTATTCGTGCTATACAGCAAATTTATCGGCTATTCTGACAGCCCCAAGTTTAGAACCAACACTCAGAGACTTAAAAAGTGTGGTGGAGAGCAACGTAAGAATTGGGTACCAGAAGAAATTCCTACCCACACAGTCATTAGTAGAATACTACGGAATCGCCAATCACAGACTAGTGCCTCTAAGAAGAAAAGTGGATAATTATTATAACGTGTTGTCTAGAGGCGATGTGGGTGCTGTTGTAGACGAACTTCCATACATGAAATCCCTAGTGGCCAAACATTGCAGTCGCCTCGCCTTCGCTAGCCAAACGTTCGCCCCTCTAAACTGGGGATTCGTAAGTGATTAATATAGGGATCTGTAATTTGATTTCAGTCCCCCAAACATTAATAGAAATTACTATTCATGACTATTTTTAAGTTTATCAGTGCATACTGATAGGCTGATTTGGGCAGGCGTTTGGTCGTGGGCATTATCAACTGGTAAAGGACATTTCTATCAGAATACTAGAGCTATCGGAAAACGGCCAACTGCAAACAATGCAAAAACTTTTGTTGCCTTATCACGATGACAGTGATTGCAGCAAATACAGTGATCAGGCGGGAACCAGCCAACTTCAGGTTCAACACTTCTGGGGCCTTTTCGTCATAGCAGGGCTATAATCAGCGATAGTGCTATTGGTTTACACGGTGCGAAGGAAATGGAATAGTTCTAGAGTGGCCTCACCAACTACTCCTCCTGACAGGTCCATCCGGCCACGACGGAGGAGGCTTATTCCCAGCGAAGACTATAACCGAAGCTTGGAACTGATGAAGATAATTCAATTTCTGAGGAGAAAAAAATCAATTGCAAATGCCATGCCATTTGTTGCAATATGAATCCACACTCCAGTCATAGCAGGTAGGTCTTTCGGTTTGATTCCTAGGCTCAATGGTAGAATATGTATCCTAATTCTTGGCCTGTCCAAGTTCTAACACCATTTAATCCAGGTTTTACCACCATTTAATCGCCTTAACTCACTGTTCCTCCATTTTTATATCGGGATTCATCCTCATTATTTACCACCATTTGTTTTTTTATTCTTATATTGGTATTCATTTTTATTATTATGTCGAAAGGCGTACACTTATTCTATTGATAATGGGCACAATTAATGATCTTTTAACCTTATTTAACTTTAATGCATTGAAGATGCTGACATATTCTTAGTCATCCTCCAAAATCAATGGATCGGATTTATTGTTCATAACTTTCTTGCATTTATCAAGGCATCCATTAACATGTTTACTTTTTAACATTTACCTAATCACATTAAAAAATTACTGTAAAGATATGTAATTGCCACGTTCTGCTTCCGCCGTCTGATGCCCACGCTTTCCATTTATCACAATATTATCAATTTTTACAATTTTTAGTAAAAATGGTTTAGGGATTTCGCAGAGAAATTATTCTCGCGGAATCGCAGAGAAATGGTTTAGGGATTTTGCAGAGAAATGCTTTTCATTCTATGGAAATGGCAGAGAAATTATGATCATTTCGCTACCATTTCCATAGCTTACAGAGAGCTGAAACCTTGGCAGACGCAGGAGAGAAAGCGTTTATCAGTCATAAATTATATATAACTGTGCTACTTTACCACCATTTAATTGTTGGGATTTGGTGACAACGAATTCCTTCAAGGATGGATTTGGATCCTATTACTCTGTGTTGGTTGCAATTAAATAGACCAAGTTAGAAGTTAGAATATGAATAGGGATTTTATTTAATAATCAGTTTCTTGTAAATGTATATAAATACATGTAAGCCCATAGAGGCAAAGAGAGAGACAAAATGAGAACTTGCAAGTCTGTTAATCTTCATAATGTGAATAATAAAACAACCGATTGGATGGACATAGCCCAAAGTTTAAGTGAACCACATAAAATCCATGTATTTTTTATCTATATAATTGTTAATTATCATATATGAATTGTGTTTTCAACATTTACAATTCTAACATTAATGGTCTCCCTCTTCTTTAATGCTTTATGAGGTTCATCCATAAATCAGTAAATACACTACATCCATCCCATAATATTCATGCATTCTTTTATTTATTTTCTTTACATCATAAATTTTCATGTGGACCAATTTATTGCTCATAGCTATGGCAAGTTTTTGCAAGGACATTCCTTCACCTTTTAAGGTTGAAAATAGGACGGTATCTCAATTATATTGCTTCCCTTGTTTAATGAGTAGACTTAATACATTTATGAAATATATCTGTCAATTTCATTTTGTTTTATGTTCAAGGAATTTCTAAAAAGTTACAGTGCTATTATATTTGTAAAAAACTCAAAAATTTACAGAAAAGATATAAAGTGCAATGGTAGAAAATTCACGGTTGCCCGTGTATATAACTTTTTGATATTGTAAATAACCACAAAATTCATGTCGTGACCAATATTCACAAACAAATTTTGCAAGTTCAGAGGTAACATATATAATATTATTAAAAATATAATAATATGGGAAAATCCAATAGAAACGTGCCCAAAAGTCCATTGCAATAGTCAATATTAAGGTGTAATAAGAACTCTGATATAATAGAAAGCAGCTAGGTGCCTCAGATTTAAGTGATGATGTCTTTCAAAATGTATATTAAAATGTATATAATAGTTACATGGCAGCGAAATTTGATTTGATATACTCAACTTTGCTTTTTCTACCATGTTACCATGCATGATGCAAATCACTTTGAAGACGCTGTCTTCAACCCAATTGATGAGAGGCATTCAAAATTTTATTTAGACAAAACAGGCCGAAGCATAAACTCAATAAGTTTAAAGACAAACAAAAAAATAGAGAATATTAATCACACAATAAATACAGTGTTTACATACAGTGTTTACGTTGAAAAAATCTTTTTAAGAGAAAAAATCACATGGTAATGATAATGGGTATTCTATTATTCAAGGGAGAATTACAACAATTAAATATAGGCTTGCAACCATCCTCTCACTCTCTTCTCACCAATGGGCTACACTACATTGTTTGCTCACACCTCTATGGGTATGCTAAATATATAGGATCTATTAGACAGTTAAACAAACTAGTTGTGCATACATTTACATGAAAAATTAGTTGACAGTTTCAACAATCTCCACCTTGGTGATAGCCTAGTTGAACCAATACCAAACCTTAACCTTCCCTTATCTTGTTGTCTCACTGCTGGTACTAAGTTGACCCAAGACTAACTCAATTCTCTCTCCGTATTTCCTATCATAATCTTTGCATCTTTTCCTCATGTCTCCTACGGGATCAAAATGGCAATTATAGTTCTCAATTCAATGACAACAGAGGCGTTTGTACTCTAGTCTTCAACGGGACCAAGACTAATTTCATGATCTAATTAAAAAAAGGGCACAAAAATCCTTTTGATAAAAAGGCCCCAAGCGCTAAATGTTTTACCAGTGTGACCTGGGGATATGAGTGAGGGCTTATCTTTTCAACGTACTCAATGAAACATGAATTAACCCAGGAATGACACATCACTCAATTGATCAACGCTTTAGATCAATTTGCATTTGGCTTTCCAGTTAATGCTTTGTCCACTCCAAAACTCTAAAAGGTTCCCCACCGTAGATCCTCCTCTCCAGTCATGATCCGACGGTGTAAACTCGATCTCCTCACTCAATTCAATGAAGGATGAGGATCGTTGATCTGTATACAATCAACGATCGACGATTACTTTCAATTTCTTACTACCCTCCTATAGAGCAAGATTCAATGATTCTAATGCTTCCACTCCAGATCTAATGATCGAGACTGAAACTCTTGTAACATACGAAAATTCATTGTTGTCATGCTTGTATATTAAAGATCCAATTTCAATGGGTCTTTATTCTTTGTGGGAGAGGGATAAGTACATTCATTTATAAGATTTCTTGAGAGATCTCACAACATAAATTAAAGAAATCAATAGAACTCAAACCATATATTTTATTGCATGAGAAACTGAGCTTGAGAATGTAAATTATTTCAGAATATTCAATTCACATCAAACCTCTCATTCTGCAACCTCTCTCTCCTCTTTGCTAGACTTACAGATTACATTTATATAGGATTTAGTATCCTCAGGTAGCTCTAACTGGCTAATCCTGAATTATTACAAAAAATTCCCACAATCACTCAATTTGTTATAGGAATCATGAACATAATCACACCTATCACAACCAATTACAATCAAACTCAATCTAGTTGTCTTCTAGAGGTCTCTCGACCTACTTATCAAAATGAAATTAAAAATGAAGGGAACCAACCCCCTTTAGTAAATGGTTTGACCCTTAAGGGTCAGAATCATACATTTTCGTTGATGCCTCTGCATCAGACTCCCATGGAACAAAAATGTTCATGGACTCAGGTCCATGAGGTCTTCAAGCATTTTGCCATGATTCTGGATCTCTACAACATTCATCCAGATTACATATTCCATAGGAAGATATTTCATTTGATTAACTACTCATAGTAATCCTTCTTCCTAGTCTTCTTAGCAATATTCTGATTAAGAATTCTTTATGTTATCACATAAAGTTGTTCATGGTCACAGTTGACATCCATGAGTGTAGGCGAGTGGGCAAGTGCAGTTTGTAGCGACATAGGTCTCCTATGCATTTTGATTTACCGCTATCCCTAAACGCATTTGGAAGGATTCCCCAGTTGGCAGGCGGATAAAACTTTGGTGGGGGCGCTAAGATAGTAGGTGCGCCCGGATCACATATCCCATTCAGATCAATAGCCTCAAATCATTTCAGGGCCACAACATGCTCGGGCATTGAAAGGCCTTGAGCAGGCTGAAATCCTAACCAAGATTTTGCGGGGAGGCTACATGGCGAGAGGCAGTGCATTTCGGGCCCAAAAATGGTGTGGGCCTAAACTGTTTCCCACGACCCTGAAATCACATGCTCGTATAATGTCATATCCAACAACAACATGTGACCTCCCCGTAATCGTCAAGTCGCTTCCTGATCCCGAGGAGGATTAAACCAATGAACAAGGACTGACTTTGCGACCTTGAAATCACATTCTTATTCAATGCCCAATTCATGAGCAACACATGGTGACCTTCTAGGCGTCAAATCCTTGTCCCGATCCTGAGAAGGATTCAGTTAATGAAAAGGGACCGGTAGTTGAAACCTCAGCTCAGTCCATAAATAGGAAGCTTGGAAGCTATGGCCGAGGAGACAGAACTGTCAGCCCGAGGTACCCACTGGATGGTTTCTTCTTGTAGGCCCATACTGATCTGAGCTTGTGTCTGACAGGAGGAAACACACACAGTCTGACAGAAGAATGCACAGATGAAAAGATTTGAATGAGATGGCCAAATCACACTACTGGAAGTTGTGGACTAATCTGAGTATAAATAGATCAGTTCAAGATTTTGTTAAAGGGGGGGGGTTCAGAGGCTGGAGAGCCGAGAGATTTTTAGGAGCAGGGATCTATATTTTTCAGTTTGTAAGCATGAGGGGCATGGATTGTAAATATTATGTTAATGAAGATTCCTTTGATTTGTTTTATCAGATTGTCTTCTTAGTTTACATGTTGTTCTATTTTTCTTGTTTGGATGTAGCGTCCTTGATTTATG
Organism: Picea glauca; assembly: GCA_000966675.3. Lineage (NCBI taxonomy): Eukaryota > Viridiplantae > Streptophyta > Pinopsida > Pinales > Pinaceae > Picea > Picea glauca. The sequence continues at coordinate 88,622 of JZKD02S1625197.1, forward strand.
GATTCCTGAGGCAGTAGAAGATTTTCTTTCATCTTTCCCATCTTTCATGGTTTATCAAATAAATGTTATTGTTTTTCTTCTTGTTTGGATGTAGCATCCTTGATTTATGGATTCCTGAGGCGGTAGATGATTTGTTGTCATCTTGCCCATCTTTCATGGTTTATCACATAGATGTTATTTTTTTTCTTCTTGTTTGAATCTAACATCCTTGATTTATGGATTCCTGAGGTGGTAGAGGATCTTTCCATCTTGCCCATGTTTCATCATTTATCACTCAGACACATTATGTCTTCCTTCTCCTCTTAACCACATAAATCCTTTGTCTGATAGACAATTTAAATGCCTTCATTAGTCATGATACTTATGACTCCATAGCCCAACGGTCTAGGACTGATCTGCAACAACCTATGCTATCTTTCCCTTTCTTTGCAGTGTTTCCTTGTTCCACCTACTCAAACCATTTCAATACATTTACATTTTGATGGGTATTGGGCTTATCCTCTTACAGTCTAAGAGTGACTCTCAGTGCTAACACTTTCCATTTGAAATTTCTTGGTTGTAGGTATCTTCTTCATCCATTAAAAATCTTCACTACCATCCCCATCCTCTTCCTTAGAATCTCTATAAGGACACAGGTCTACAACATTGAATATTAGAGATATTCCAATATCTGGAGGTAACTCTAATTCATAGGCATTGCTTGAAAATTTCCTCAAGATCTTACAAGGTCTTATTTTCTTCAAATTCAACTTGTTATACTCTCCCCTTGGGAATCTTTCTTTTATCATATGTGTCGACACTTGGTCTACAACTTCAAATTTAACCTCCCTTCTTTTTCGATCCACCCTCTTCTTATACCTATGATTGTTGTCTCATAGTTGCTTCTTGACTTGTTCATGTAACCTTTGCATGTCTCCAACAAAATATTCTGCATTTTCACTCCTCAGTTCTATTTTTCTCAAATTCCTGAGTTCATAAACACCCATTGGATACATTCCATATACTATTTGGAATGGACTATTTCATCTACTCTTGTTAGGTGAGTCATTATAAGAAAATTCAGCTTGTGGTAAAACTTGATCCCACTGACTCTTATGTTCATTAACTAAACTCCTCAACAAGTTAACCAAACTTCTATTGACCACTTCAGTCTACCCATCAGTCTGAGGGTGATAGGTTGAACTAAATGATAAGTTTGTTCCAAGTTTTCTCCACAAGGTTCTCCAGAAATGTACAAAAAATTTAATGTCTTTATCTGAAACTATATTTTGAGGCAATCCATGTGGTCTCACAATCTCCTTAAAGAACAAGTTTTCTATGTTTGTTGCATCACTAGCCTTGTAGCAGGGTACAAAGTGTGCCATATTATAAATTTTATCAACAACTACAAATATTAATCACTTCCCCTCTGTGTTCTAGGTAAACCTAAAACAAAGTCCATGCTTATGGCATCCCATGGCCTTTCTGGTATAGGAAATGGCTGATACAAACCTGCATTTTGTTGTTTTCCCTTGACACAATGACAAATTCTACATCTGTCAACAAATATCTTCACATCATACTTCATACCTGGCCAAAAATAAGAAGAATTTAACTGGGCAAACGTCTTTTCATGGCCAAAATGACCAACTAATCCTCCACTATGTTTTTCTTTCAACACGTTGTCCCTCATTGAACACTTTGGAATGCATATATGATTTTCTTTGAACAACAATCCATCATGTATCATGTACTCCATTCAAGGACTCATATTTCCAATCACTGGATTTTCACATGCTTCATAGGTTGCTTTAAAATATGGATCTTCTATGTACATCTCTTCGAGATGCTCAAATCCCAGCATACTTACTTGAAATTCCTGGAAAATTAAATATGTCCTACTCAAAGCATCTGCAACCTTGTTAGAAATCCCACTAATATGTTTAATAAAAAAAGTAAAATTCGGCATGAATTATACCCATTTGGAATGCTTTTGATTTAATTTCCCCTGCTTGGTTATAAATTGCAAAGCATGGTTATCAAAATATAAGATGAATTCTTTAGGCATAAGGTAATGCCTCCACTTCTTCAGGGCTTGTATCACTACATAAAGCTCTTTTTCATAAGTTGAATATTTCTTCTTGGCATCATTCAAATTCTCACTAAAATAGGAAATAATTTTATCTTCTTGACTCAGGACGACACCAATTTGCACCCCACTTGGATCACATCTAACTTGAAAAGACTTTTGAAAATCTAGTAAAATCAAAACTAGTTTCTCTGTAATCTTCTCCTTTAACTGTCTCAATAATTTTTCATCTTCTCTTGTCCAATTAAAATACCGATGTTCCTTCATTATATTATCTACTATAGGAGCACAAATACTACTGAAATTTCTGTAAAAGATTGTCCATTCGTGAAAGCTTCTTACTTCAAAAACAGATTTTGGAGAAGGTCATTATTTTATAGCTCTTACCTTCTCTAGATCCATCTTCAATCCCTCTTCAGAAATCACAGATACCAAGTAAACCATTTCTGTCTTCATGACGGAACACTTCTTCAAATTTATTAAAATATTTTACTGTTGTAGCCTCTTCAACACCAACTTCAAACATCTCAAATTCTCCTCTTTAGTTTTGTTGTAAACAAGGATGTCATATACATAAACAATTACAAATTTTCCAATGAAAACCTTAAGCACCTCATTCATTAATCTCATGAATGTGTTGGGAGCATTTGTCAAGAAAAAAGACATGACAAGCCATTCATATAGTCCCTCATTTGTTTTCAAAGTTGTCTTCCACTCATCTCCTTCTCTCATCCTTATCTGATGATAACCACTCTTCAAGTATATATTAGAAAAATAATTTGCTCTACTTTAAAAATCCATTAAATCATTTATTCTAGACAAGGGAAATATGTACCTGACATTTATCTTGTTGATTGCTCTTGAGTCTGTACACATCCTCCAACCACCATCATTGTTTGGACTTAACAAAATAGGTACTGCACAAGGAAATAAACTCTCCTTGACCAAACCTTTTTCCAACAACTCTTGGACTTGCTTTCTGATTTCTTTATTTTCCCTTGTTTTCAACCTATATGCAGCTTTGTTTGGAAAACTAGCTCCTAGAATTATATCAATATGATGACTAATGCTTCTAATATGAGGCAAAGCATCAGGAAAATCATCAATCACTATATCAAAAAATTCATCTAACAATGCTTGAACTTCAATAGGTAAATCATTTATAGTGGTTCTAATGAGAATTACTTTCATTTTACCAAAAATAACAAACTGCATTTCTTCTTCCTTCTTGACCTCCTGCAAAAGTTCCTTCCCACTCATGAGTAGTACACTTGGACCAACTTCCTCCTTAGTTCCTTCATCTTTTAGTGGTAGCAACACATTTTTGTGCCCATTCTTTTCAAGGTTGTATGTATTATTTCTCCCATCATGCATTACTTTCCTATGTAATGTCCCCACTTTGGGACCTCATCACAGTGTAGAGATTTATGATGACCAGAGTAGCCAGATGGATGTTATAGTGAGTACAAGGGTATTTGAGAGGCATTGTGGGGTCCAGCTTGCATTGAGCATCATATTCCATCATTATGATCCATTCTGCACAGGTTGGCTTTGGTTTCGTTGCATTCCGACGATTTCCATGATTTTGATTATTTTGAGCTATAAGTCAATGGAATTCACTGAAGAGGTCATTTTGGGCACATTACTTGGAGG
>JZKD02S1625197.1:92392-112342 GCA_000966675.3 Picea glauca
GCTTGTCTATCTTATTGCATATGGTTGAGGTATGTTCCATGGTTATCTCTTTCTGTTATTTGCTGCATACACACAAATAAACACATCTAAAAGGTAGATCAACAAAGTGTTTGACGAAATTTCTCACTCAGAAAAAGTTTTAAAAAGACACCAAAACAGTGATGATCCTTGCATAATGGCTTGGGATCATTACATCCTATCATATTTCCATGGCTCCCCAAAAAAATATGACAAAAATTCATGGGCATACCATCACACAAAATTTCATCCTTATAACTACCCATTTGAATTTCTACTTTGCATTGTTCACTTACCAAATTTTGATGTACCTTCTGCAACCAAGAAACCTTGTATGGAGTAGGTTGTATCACTTTTTGTAGTCTTAATTTCTTCACCATTTCTGTATAAACCAATTTATCTATACTACCACTATCAATGACCACTTTTCATACATTTCCTCTTGATTTGCATGTAGTTCTGAAAAAAGATCTTCCTATGTGCTGGTTCATGGATTTATTTTTCCGCTTTAATTAAAACCCTCTTCAACATGAGTGCTTCTCCAATATCAAGAGTCTCCTCTTTCACTGTTGGTTCTATTGTATTTTATTGAGCTTCTGCAACATGAGCTCCTCTAGTGTTTACTGATTTTCTTTTGGGACAGTCCTAAGACATATGCCCTGTCTTTCCACAGGTATAGCACATGATCTCTCTACCTATGCCTCTGCCTCTTGAGAAGAATATTATTCCCCTAGATTCTCCTTCTATTGGTGATTGGCTACTATAGATGCCTGCTTCATATTTTGTAGTCTAAAATCTCCCTATGAATGACCCTTTTCCTCTAGATTGGCTTCTTCCTCTGGTCCTTTGACTCTGTTTCCTAGCCAATTTCTCTTATGCTTTCAAGGATTCCTGATAAGCATATTATACAGTCCTCAAAGTTAGTAGATTGATTTCATCTTGGATTTCATACCTTATTCTATTGATATACCTGGAAAATTTCTCAAAATCATCTTATACATGACCTTCTCTCATGTTTAGTCTATAGAACTCTTCAGTATACTCCTTCATTGAAATACATTTTTGTCTCAAATTCTGTAATTTCCCAAACAGATTCAACTAATAGTCCTTTGGAATGAATTTGGCCTTAAACTTGGCTACCATCCTATCCAAACTCTTAATATTGGCTTTTTATTTCCTTCTTTTGTCATCGTGTAAGTCATCCCACCATAAGGTTGGATGTCCTTTCAGCCCAGTTACAACATGCTTGACTCTCTTCTCTTCATCTATGTCCTCATAATCAAAATACTTTTCCATTGCATTGATCCAATCAAGCAATTCCTAAACATTCAAGTTCCCCTCATACATTGAAATTTCCATTTTAGGTCTAGCTCCTACCTTTGTAACCAGCCTTAACAACTTCTCCTTAGTTGTTTCACCTCCTCAGGATTTTCCTCCTTCACTAGATCTTGTGTCTTTAGCCTCACTGACATCTCTTGTGTCAAGTTCCCTCCTCTAAGTTGATTACATGGATTCGATCCTAGCCTGAACTCTCCTTAGTTCATTCTACAACTCTATAACATCAACATTTGTTGGCATATCTCTTCTCCTGGGAGGAATGGTTGTTGAAGACAATACTCAAGAGGCTTTGATACCGCTTGATATCCTGGTTGAACCAATGCCAAGACTTAACCTTCCCTTACCTTGATGTCTCACTACATGTACTAAGTTGACCTAAGACTAACTCAATTATCTCTCTAGATTTCCTATCATAATATTTGCATCTTTTCCTCATGTCTCCTACAGGATCAAAATGGAAATTATAGTTCTCAATTCAATGATAATAGAGGTATTTTTACTTTGGTATTCAATAGGACCGAGGATAATTTCAGGATCTAATAAAAAAATGCGCAAAATTACTTTTGAGAATAAGGCCTCGAGGGATAAATATTTTACGAGTGTGACCTGGCGATATCAGTGAGCTTATCTTTTCGTAAATGTGACAGGTTCATTTTCAACGTACTCAATGAAATGTGAATTAACCCATGAATGACACGTCGCTCAATTGATCAATGCTTTAGATCAATTCACATTTGGCTTTCCAGTTAATGGCTTGTCTACTCCAAAATGTGAAAAGGTTCCCCACCATATATCCTCCTCTCCAATCACAATCTGATGCTGTAAACTTGATCTCCTCACTCAATTCAATGAAGGATGAGGATCATTGATCTGTAAATGATCAATGATCAATGATTAATTTCAATTTCTTACTACCCTCCTGTAGAGCAAGATTTAATGATTCCAATGCTTCCACTCTGGATCTAATGATCGAGACTTAAACTCCTGTAACATACGAAAATTCATTGTTGTCCTACTTGCAAATTAAATATCCAACTTCACTCGGTCTTTAGTCTTTGTGGGAGAGGGATAAATGTTAGGATATTTGGACACTTAGGAGTTAGTTAAGATATACTTGGTATAATGTGTCGTTAGGTAAAAGTGTGTTTCTTAGTGTGTTTCTTTAGTATGAATTAGTATGCATTTGTAGTTAGGAAATCTGACAATCACGATATATTCCTGACATAGAGTGATTCGAAAATTCATATTCTCCTCAATCTTAAAGACTGCATTGATCTATGGATTAACACTCGATTGGTCCATGATATTTATTTAAAGATAATGGAGGGTCATTTGTCAATGATCGATTGTGAGAAATGTTCTTGTAAAATATCTTTGTAATATTTTTCTTTTGCATTAATAAACTGCTCCAAGTGGTCATGTTGGCCTTGGTCGTGGATGTTTCCCCTTAGGGGTTTTACCATGTCAAAACATCGGTATTTTTATCTTTTATATGGTTGTTTCAGTGGTTACTGAAGGTGTTCATACTCTTTTGGAATACCTATGTTGTTGAAGATGGTATCAAAGCCTCTTTGAAGACTCGCTCTCATTGTAGATCGTGATCATGAAACCGAGTTGCTTCATCTCTGGTTTCTTCCATTTCCATACATTTTTGGGCTGAGAGGATTGTTCCATTGCATCCGGAGTGCTCATTTTAGTCAAGAAATCTTTTTGTTTCACTCAAAAAGGTTTTTTTTTACCCAAGATAAAACCATTTCAGCCAGATCCAAAGGTATAAAGCCTGGATACGCCCTTTTTAAATTTTTGGATAGTATTATTTCGGTTTTATATTGTTGTTTCTGGGTTTCTACTCTTTTAGATTTTCATATTCTCTTTTCCTCGCACCTTGTTCGATCTCGGAAAATTAGAAACAAATAGGAAAATGTGCATTTTCTGGGTAAGATAACCGAGATCTAACCCTTGTTCTCATCAAGAAGCGAAAACAATTTCTAGTGTAAAAAGAGTTTTTTATGAGCATGCTCTCCAAGACCATCTTCCACAACAACAAAAACAACAACAAGAGCATGATGTCCAAGACTGTCTTCCACAACAACAATAACAACAACAATCCTCATTCTAAACAATACAATATGTTTTGCTAGCTCACTTGGTTAAAAGTTGCCTTATTAAGTAAGAGGTGTTGACTTCAAGTCTCTTTCTTGTTACTTTTTTTGAAAAAGTTCATGCATCCATTGTAAAGTGTATTTCACTTCAAGTATAAAAGTGAATCACTATAAGTATCTTTAATATTTTATTTTAAATTTATTTATTTTGCATGTAACTTTCTTTTATAAAGTAATTTCATTATAAAAGTGATTCCTGTGTCTTTTTATAAAAGTGGGTCACTTCATAAAGAAACTTGTAAAAGTGATGTTATTTGGAGGGGTATCATTATGTGGACCAACTTCTACATTCCACGTGGCTCGTTGGTTACCATTTATGTTTTTTTTAAATGACATAACTTTCACATCCAAAGTCTGCTTTCAATGTCCTTTTTATTAAAACCGTCTGATTTTTCTAGATATTTCCATCTAGATCATCAGTTTCAGTTTTTAAATCCATATTATCTTTATATTTAATATGGCTTCTTCCAATGATATTTTTCTTACCAACACCAACTACTTCCAGTGGAAATCCCATATGAAGGATTTATTAAGAAGTAAAGGCATGTACCAGATTACCTTGGGAAAGGAAAAAGAACCCATCGATGATGAAAAGAAAGTCAAATGGACTAATAGGAATGAAAAAGCATGTGGACTGATCAAAATGTCCATCTCTCCTAATTTAAGGTTCCACCTTCAATAAATTGATGACCTCGATGAATCTTGGGAAAAGATTGAATCTGTTTTTAGTAAACACAATATTATTTGAGCACATCAGTTAGAAAATCATATATTGACTTTAAGTCCAAATGATTTTTCTTGCATTAAAAACTATCTATATAATTTTAAAACACTTATAATTTTATGTGAAGAGTGTAACATAAATATGGAAGAAGAGTGTTGCATATATATTATTCTTTCTAAGCTAGGTAGTGCATATTGTGTGTTTGTATCTTCCTTTTATCCCATGAGAGATGCTCTAGGGAAATCTTATCAAAAATCCATTTTTGATTCCTTATTTGATGGTTTGATTAGAGAGCAAGAGAAGCTTGTACAACTTGGAGTGATCAACACTGTAGGTACCTCCAACAAAACCTTAGTATCCCAACATAAATATAAACCAAAGAATCCCAAGAAACAACATCCTCACCATAACAACAAGCAAAACAAGGGTCCCAAAACCACTTAGACAACCTCATCGCCTAATGATGACAAAGGAGAAAAATCTAAAAATAAAAAGCATGACATAAATTGCAACTTTTGTGGGAAAGATGGTCATGATGAGTCCAAATGTTTCAAGAAGATGGAAACTTTAGAAGCAACGATGAAGAAGCACAACATCAATATTGATTCTACTTCTTCTTTTTCTCATAGAAATGCACTTTTTGCTTTTGGTTTCTCCTTCAACACAACTTCTACTTCTTCTTCTAATGAGTGGCTTATTGATTCTGGAGCATCTTATCATATCTCTAAGAAGAAAGACATATTTTCTACTCTAAATGAATGTAACACCAAGAAAATATGTGTTGGTGATGATAGATCTCTTAGTGTTGTAGGATTTGGAATAGTTTAGGTAGATAATGGTCATTTCAATGATGTATTATGTGTTCCAAGTCTTTCCTGTAACTTTCTATCATTATATAAAATCACTCATTCAGGTGAAGGTAAAACCGTAGAGTTTTTACCTCACTAAGTTGTAATCAAGCATCTCAAAGATCCTCAACATGTTCTTGCAACTGGAATTGTTGATGATATTACCAGGTTGTACAAGTTTAACAACATTGGGTCATCATATTTTCCATGAATTTTTGTTTCTAATAGCGATGAATTGAAAAAAAATTGGCATAAGCAGTTTGTTCATATAAACCATCATTCATTGCATCAACTATCGTTCATTGCATCAACTATGTAATCAACAGATGGTGATTGGTCTTCATCTTGTTTCATGTAGAGATGGTGTTTGTGTTGGTTGTGTTCTCGGTAAACATCATCAGAATAATTTGGACAAACGTGCCTCTTGGTACGCCTCCAGTTGTTTGCATCTTGTTCACAGTGACTTGTGTGGTCCAATTTCTTCTCCTTCTTTTTCTAGGTGCAAGTATTTCTTAACTTTCATTGATGACTTTTCTAGACGTACTTGGGTTTACTTCTTAAAACTTAAGAGAAAAGTTTTTGACAAGTTTCTGGCCTACAAGACCCTTGTAGAAAATCAATTTGGACATCAAATTCAAAGGTTAAGAATAAATAATGGAGGTGAATATGTGAACAATAATTTTACTAGTTACTGCACTACATAGGGCATCCAAATAGAACACGTTGTTCCATATACACCACAACAAAATGGTGTTTCTAAGAGAAAAAAATGCACAATAAAAGAAATGGTTAATTGTATGATCCAATCTAAGGGATTAATTCTAAATTATTGGGTGGAAGCCATCAACTATGAAAATTACATAGTAAATATCACTCCCACAAAGACTCTTAAAAATATAACACTGGAAGAAGCATGGACTAAAATTAAACCCGATGTAAGTCACTTTCGTGTATTTGGCAGTATAGCATGGGCTCACATTCCTGATGAGAAAAGGAAAGAATTGCAGCCTAAAAGTGAGAAGTGTATATTTGTTGGTTATTATGAAGATGTCAAAGGTTACAAATGTAATTCACTTCCGTGTATTTGGTAGTATAGCATGGGCTCACATTCCTAATGAGAAAAGGAAGGCATTGTAGTCTAAAAGTGAGAAGTGTATGTTTGTTGTTTATTATGAAGATGTCAAAGATTACAAACTTATTCAACCACATTTAATGTAATTATTATTAGAAGAGATGTTAAATTTGATGAAAATATTTTGCCTTGCGAGCCTAATTCGATGATTGTGCCTGCTTCGACTTGCAAGCCATCTTCAATGTTTGTGCCTTCTTTTGTTCCTATTTTGGTTTCTTCCTCAGATGATGACAGTGAGGATGAAAATCCACATATTCATGATCACCTCCCTCCATATGAGTCCATTGAACATGAACCAACACCAACACCACCGCTTCCTATATGGGTCCATTCAACACGAGAAGTAGTTGGTGATCTTGTTGGTGATATTTCAGATCAGGGTCGGACATGTTCACAGTTCCAGCAAGCCTCTTCTCTTTTGGCTCAAGTTTCAGAGACCCATGATCCAGAGACATTTGTAGAAGCTTCAGGTCATCAAGATTGGGATACAACAATGAATGAAGAGTATCGTTCTTTAATGAAAAACAATACTCGAGATCTTGTATCTCTTCCGAAAGGAAGAAAAATTGTCAAATGTAAATGGGTCTATAGAAATAAGTATGCATTAGATGTAAGTGTTGAAAGACACAAGGATCGATTAGTTTCCAAAGGATTTTCCCAAGTTGAAGGAATTGGCTACAAGGGCCCTTGGAGTAGAGAAATCCCTCAAAAGCGTTCCCCCATAAAGGTTCTCTCCTTTAATTCTATATGGGTGGGGTCGGGGGGTGCCCAAATAGAAACCATGGTGGATGGTGTCAGAGACAAATCCTTCTTTGAATCCTAGCTAAAGACTTGGTTTTTCGGTAGTGTTGATGCAGATGGGAAATCTAGAGGTATTCTTACGTGATGGAGCGTTGCCTTTAAAGTGATGCATTCAATAGTTCAAAATGATTCTATTTATGTGTGTTTAGAGGATCCTTCATTAGGCATTGGCATAGTCATTGTCAATATTTACGGGCCTTATAATAATTGATTGTCTTTCTGGAACAACCTTTCAAAAACAAAGTTATTTGATGATTAGTTCACTCTGGCTCGAGTGGATTTAAAATTAGTATTATGAGCGAGGGAAACATGGGGATTCAATGATCACATTGACCTGCAAGTGGAAATTTTCATGTCATTCTTTGAGCGACATAGGTTGGTGGATATGGAGACGATTAAACTTGTCTCTACATGGATAAAATTTCGATCCAATAAGGCAACATTTTCCAAAAGGTTGGACTAATTTATAATTTCAGAAAAGTTGTTGTGATTCCCATGCATTTTCAAGTCTTGGGTCTCATCCAGAGGCATATTCGACCATCTGCCAATTCTCTTTTGGATGGATATGGGAAGTGAAAATCATCCTACCACATTGAAATTTAATGTCTCTTGGTTGCAGGAAGAAGCCTTTAGGATGGCTATCATGGACTCTTGGAACGTTCATGCAAAAAATGGCAGAAAATATTTCTTGTGATGAATAAAGGGAAGAAACAATATAGGGAAAACTTGCAATCCTATTTAAAGGAGATTGAGACAAACATAGATTAAGTTATGCAATGAATCACATATAGTTTTTGATCCAGGTGAATATTGGTGGCCACCACCCACCTATTCCAATTGACTCCTATTGACAGTGTTTAGTTCAACACGTTCTTTTGTACTTATTTGAAATTGTGGGTCCTACACTTCCGGGGATGTCTAAAGCCCTACATAGCTTCCATATGAATATTGGTGGCCACCCACCTAATCCAACTAGCTTATTTTGGATGTTTTCATGTCAGCACATCTTTTTGTACTTCCAGGGCCATTTTGGGGCCCTAAACAGTCTTTTTTTGTCTTGCCACAATTAAACTATAGAGAGAGTTAGATATTAATGCAATAATGTGTAGTTCTCAAAAATAACTTTCCAACGGGCTATCAGAGGCCTAAAACGGAGGTCGTATGCAAACATTACAACCATAGGAAGTTGAGGTACCAACTTACGCATTGGGGCCCACATAACATTTGGCGTTTCATCTCCTAGGGTTAGGTTTTTGGATGTCTAGGGTTTTGGAATTCATGAATAATGTTAAAATTGCCTCTGGAGCCTCATTGTAATCATTATGCTCAGACGAATGCACATAGCAACCACATCTCTTCTCAGAGATAGCTACCACCATTCGAGCAAGTTGTTTTCATTTCTGCAGTTTTATCGTTTCATCCTATTTCATTTATTCAATAGAAGTTATTGTTAAATGGATATCTATTGTTGTTCTCCATATCTCTGTGTTATTGTAGTCATTTTTTTATTTATTTCGTTCCACTCATAAATACGGATTAGTGGTATCAGAGTGGTCTGCTCTTCATTTATTTTTCTTCGTGCATGTCCCCAACAAGATTTGGGTACAAGAAGTTGGGACTCGAACCAATTGAGCCTTTGCAATATTGACCACGTCAAGCAAGAAAAAAATCCATGGGGGATGAAAATAAATATGATGGATGAGGATATCCTTTTAAAATGTTTATTGAGGAATCCCTTGCACGACAAAGGAATGCAATGATGGACAACTTTGCATAGATCCTTTGGCGTTTCCCATAGGAGATGCATATTCATCAAGCAACCATGCAACCCCCTTCAAGGTATAGGTAAATTTTGATATTCCATTATTTGAAGGAATGATAGATACAAATGTTGTATATAAATGGTTGAATCTGCTCGAAGGGTGATTTTCAGTCCACAAATTTTCGGATAGGGAAAATATTTCCTCAAGTCCGTCCATCATGTTAAGGACCGGTGGGATACTTACTCTGAGAAAAGGTCCAGAAAGGAATCTTCAATATTTTCGGTCACCCCCACATGGGATTCCTTTCAGGATGCCATTAAAGAATAATACTACCCTGTTCGAAGCTATGAGGATCAATACACAAGATGGACCACCCCGCGGTAGGAAAGGGACTAGAAAATACCATATTTCACCAATATTTTCCATACCCTATGCACCAAATTGGGTATCAAATACTCTGAGAGACATATGGCGCTCAAATACTATGGTTTTCTGCATATATACATTCAAACAAAAAAGGGTTTTCTGGACATCGCATCATTGGGTACGACATATAGATATGTTGTCAATATCAAGATGAAATTTAAGCAGAAGAGGCGAGATTTTGGATCTACAAACTCCTCATAGACGAAGTAGGGAAAAGGTAGCCCCAACCCAAAAAACAAGGGACAGAGCAAAGATGGCCACTCTCAGGACAACCATCCCAAGCCGCAACACAAGAAAGGTAATGATAAGATGAAGAAGGACATGGGAAAATGGTGTGAATATCATAAATACCTTGGAACAACATTGAATAATGTTTTCCCAAGAAGTCACTGGTGGCCAAGCTGAAAGATTCTGAGTCAGAGGCATATTCTAACTCTGAATCAAATCCAGAAGGAGAGAAGTGGATTATCAATGTTGAACCCAGTGCCATTGTCGCTACCACCAAAGTCCATCCAAGCGAACCAGAAGAACCATAGGAAGGGGAATGCCTCTTTCAATCACATATGTGGGTAAAGGGGGATCCACTTCATTTCATTTTTTATAGTGGCAGTCAAAAGAACCTAATCTCAGCAGAGGTCATCAAGTCACTAGACCTACCAATGATACCGCACCCGCAACCCTACACCATTGGATAGCTTCACTAAGGAAGAGATCTCCATGTCAACCAACAGTGTCAGCTTCCATATGACATCAGGCCTTTCAAAGATGAGGTATTGTGTGATACTTATCCCTTGGGTAGAAAATTGTATAGGATACTAGAGGTAGCGCTGCCTACCACTATTTCTTTAATCTCTGCTAAGAAATGTAGTAAGGTCATTTCAGAGACTGAGAATTTCATCTTCTTTGTGATCTATGCTCACAATAAGAAGAAGGTTTCCGCCACATCTGTGGCCTCTACATAGAGACTCGCTTTGCAGTTGATGCAAGTGGACGAGATCGTGGAAGAGTACAGGGAAATATTCTCCTCACCCACCAAGGTACCGATGCACTTCCAAGTCAAGCATCCAATTGATCTAACCCCCGGTGCACCTCTACCTAATGGACCAGTCTATCATCGCTCGGTGATGGAAAATGACAAAATCAAGCATCAGATCCAAGAGATTCTTAAAAATGGGCACATCAGACCCAAATCCTCCCACTGCAAAAGCCTAATTGTATTGGTGCAGAAGAAAGACAAGACCTCACATATCTGCATTGATTACAGAGCATTAAAAAAAAACACAGTTAGGAACCAGTACCCAATTCCTAGAATTGATGACCTTCTTGACCAACGCAAGGGGGAAAAGTTGTTCATCAAGATTTACCTAAAGTCTGGCTACCACCAGATTCCCATCGAACCAACTGATGTATGGAAGACAAGTTTCAAATCTAAATAAGGTCTCTTCGAATGGTTGGTCATGCCCTTTGGCTTAACAAATGCACCAACCAATTTCATGAGGTTGATGGATGATGTATTGAAACCCTTCACCAACTCTCTTGTGGTGGTATATTTGGATGACATCCTCATCTTTAGTATAAATTGGGAGGAGCACATGCATCATATTCAACATGTTTTGAGCACTCTTTGGCAACACAAGCTATATGCAACTTGGAAAAATTCTCCTTTGGCATGAACACGGTCCAACACTTGGGCTACATTGTTGATGAGCATGGGTTACATGTTGATCCAGCTAAGATCCAATTTATCTGTGAATGGCCAGTCCTGACCACACTAACCAAGGTTCATATCTTCTTGGAACTTGCCAACTTCTACCGACGGTTTGTGTTGGGGTTCTCCCATATTGCATGGGCCCTTGGCCAAGTGACCAAGGGCAGTGGCAAGGAAACGTTTGCATGGGGGAAGGAACAACAACAATCATTTTATGATATGAAGAATCTCTTGTACTCAGCTCCAATACTCTCCTTACCTGATATGCAACCACTGTTTGAGATTGATACTGATGCATCCAACTATGTTGTAGGTACAATTCTCACTCAGCATGATCATCCATTAGCATACCATAGTGAGACACTCTCAGATACTCCCTTGAAATAACCCACCTATGAAAAGGATATTTATTCCATTGTACAAGTCTATCGTTAATGGAAACATCACATTATGGGATAGGATAAAATCATCCACACTGATCACAAGCCTCTGTAGTTCATACAAGCATAGGGGAAGTTGCAGAACGACCGCCATCATAAGTGATCCACCTACCTAGAAATATTTCATATCAACATCAAGTATAAGAGAGGGATCAAAAATCGTGTCACTGACTACCTCAATCAACCTCTCTTGGCTCCACTCGCCACCGTGATCCATTCATGTGGGCACGAGGCATCTGAGTGGCCCCAACTTTATCAACAAGATCCAGATTTCACCACCACCTATCGACTCTTGGTTATAGGCACGAATGTCACTAAATTTCACATTCAAGACATATTTTTATGCCATCTGGTCCATCTCTGTGTTCCTTCAAGCGAGCGTGAAAAGTGGATTTGGGAGGCTCACTACAATCGAATGGCATGACATTTTGGTATGGAGAAAATTGTGTTCATTCTACATAAACATTTTTATTGGCCAAAACTTCGATAAGACGTCAGCAAGTATATCATATCTTGCATTTCCTGTTCCATTTCCAAGCTAGCCATCAAGAATCAAGGATCATACACCACTCTTCCTACTCTCGAGAGGCCTTGGGAATTTATCTCGATGGATTACATGTCTATCCTTCCATCCACCAAGAAAGAAAATGATTGTGTATTTTTGGTAGTTGATCGGTTTTCAAACATGGCCATTCTCACAGCCTGCAAGAAGAGAATCACATTGACAGATACTTCGAAGATCTTCTTTGAACACGTGTGGGTCAATTTTGGGATACCACAGAACATCATCTTCGATCGGGACAATATGTTCCTCAACAAATTTTGGTCGAGTATTTGGTCACTGTTGGACACCAAGCTCACTAAATCCACTGCCTTCCACTCTCAAACTGATGGCCAAACACAGGTCATCAGTCGTATGATTGTGAAGATCTTGCGCATGTATAACTCTAAGAATCTGCGTACATGTGATGAGAGTCTTCCCTATGTTTAACACAACTACAATAGGGCTCTCCATAGCTCCACCGACCTTAGCCCCTTTCAGGTGGGGCTAGGATTCCAACCCTTGGGTCCCATTGATGTTGCACTACCTCTTGCAACAACACAAACATATTCTTCCCATGTTCAGTCTAAGGCCGAAAAATCCACCAGATTCATTGAGCGCACCAACACATTCACCAACAGGCCCATGATATTTTGCAGAAAGCCAATGCTAAGTACAAGCAACGCCATGATCAACATTAGGTACCACACCAGTTTCAGGTGGGAGATAAGGTCTGGTTACATTTTCAGAAAGATCACCTTACAGGACCCCATCAGAAGCTCCACCCACTTCTCTATGGTCCTTACACTATCACCAAGGTTGTGGGTAGCAATGATTTTGAGCTCAACACTCCACCCTTCCTTGGCTTGCACCCAATGTTCAATGTGGTCCTCTTTCGTCCATATTTTCCACCATTATTGGACACCTCAAAGATAAAAAAATATTTCACACCAACAAATCTCAACCCTGACTTCATGTAACATGCATCCATTGATCAGATAGTGGACACATGGGTCAAGGGCACTCACCAACAGAGGATCCAACTTTATTGGGTTGTCAAGGCAGGGAAACTCCTCCACTAAGTCAAGTGGCTCACTCATGGCCAAATTCAATAGAATTTTCCTCACCTGGTGGGGGAACTCAATGCAATGGAGATCATTTTTTCCTAAGGGGGGAGGAATGATCTAGGTGGATATTGGTGGCCACCACCCACCGATTCCAACTTGCTCCTATTGACAGTTTTTAGTTCAACATGTCCTTTTGTACTTCTTTGAAATTGTGGGTTCTACACTTCCGGGGTTGTCTGAAGGCTTAAACAACTTCCAAATGGATATTGGTGGCCTCCCACCTAATCCAACTGGCTTATTTTTTATTTTTTCATGTCAGTACATCTTTATATACTTTTAGGTTCATTTTAGGGACTTAAACAATATTCTTTTTGGCATTCCACAATCAAACTATAGATGAGATCAAATTTTTATCGAACAATGTGTAGTTCTTGAAAATACCTTTCCAACGGGCTATCACACGCCTATCGTATGAAAAATTTATGACCCTAGGAAGTTGAGGTACCAACTTACCCATTGGGGCCCACATAAATTTTGGAGTTTCATCTCCTAGGGTTAGGTTTTTGGATGTCTAGGGATTTGGAATTCATGAGTAATTTTAAAAAGGCCTCTAGAGCCTCATTGTAATCATTCTTCTCGGAAAAATGCACATAGTAGCCACATCGCTTCTCAGAGATAGCTACCAACATTTGAGCAAGTTGTTTTCAATTCTATAGTTTTATAGTTTCAACCTATTTCATTTATTCAATAGAAGTTATTGTTCACTGGATATCATTTATGTTCTCCATATCTCTGTGTTATTGTATTTATTCTGTTATTCATTCCATTTTGCTCATAAATCGATATCAGGTTTTTAGAGGTTGATTGGGAAAGGTTTCATGACCTCGAGAACTGCCATCACTTCATTCCAAAAAAAGAGGAAATTGAGTGGCGCCTAAAGAGTTGCACTCTTTGGTTGAAAGAGGGGGACAATAACACAAAATTCTATCATCACTATACTAATTGCAGGAAAATACTAAACACCATATGGGGGATTAAAGGGGAATCTAGCGATAATGTTCATTCCTTTAGGGATATATCCAAAGAGGGAGTCTGTTTCTTTCAGAACCTATACAAAGAAAAGAAAGGATGCCAAATATAGCATATTTTAGAAGTTCTATCCAATATTCCCTCGATATTTAATTGTGAAATGAATAAGATGTTGGAAGAAGAGGTATCTGAAGTTGAATTGTTGGTATCCCTCTCGTCTATGCAGGAAGGGAAAAGTTGGGGCCCTGATGGGATTATAGTTGAATTCTTTATTGGTTTTTATGACTTCATAAAGGATGATTTTCTCAAGGTCATTAGAGAATCCTATGCTTCAAGGATGGTATTAGGATCATTAAATTCTACAATCCTTGCACTTATTCCAAATAACCATGATGGGCATCATTTGATAACTATAGACCTATAGCATCTTGCAATGTCATCTATAAATTGGTGGAAAAGGTGATATCTATCAGGCTGAAGCCAATCATGAGTGAGGTGATATCCGAAGAAAAATTCAACTTTCTCTAGAAGAGAAAAATTCATGATGTGGTCTCCCTTACACAGGATATTTTTCACTCAATTAAGATTATGAAGAATTCTGTGGCCATTATTAAGATCGATCTCTAAAAAGCTTACGACATGGTAAATTGGAATTTTCTACACCTTTCTCTTCTAAAAATGGGTCTACATCTTCCCTGAGTTAACTAGATAATGGGGTGCATTATCCCGTCTTCTTCTGTGGTTCTTATCCATGGGTATCCCATTATATTCTTCTGCGACTCTAGGGGCCTATGTGAGGGGTTCCCACTATCCCCCTTCCACTTTCTAGTGATTGTAGAGGATTTAAGAAGGCTCATAAAATAGGTTTGTCATGTGGGAAATCTCAAGGGGGTGAGGGTGATAGAGTTGAAATCATTATCTCATCTTCTCTTTGTGGACCAGTCCTTTGATTCACTCAAGGATCCTCTCAAATGTTCCTAGAGATTAAAAGTATATTGGACTTATTTTTTTGAGCCACGGGTACAAAAATAAACTACCGTAAGTCTTGTATTATTTCTCATCAATTATGAGAAGTCACTCTTAAAAGACTTGAATAATATCTTCCCATCCCATGAAAGGAACTCGACTGAGGTTTTAAATACTTGGGGTTATATTAAATTCTGATGTATATAAGAAATGATATTGAAATTGGCTATCTAATAAAGTTGAAGCTCATATTTCTTTATGGGGGAATAGACTCCTCTCTCACACGGGGAGACTAACATTGGTTAAATCTATGTTGGAAAGAATTTTGGTGTATTGGACCTAAATTGTGGTGGTCCCCAAAGGAGTACTCATCAGGATAAAAAAATCCGAGTTTTTGTTTTCTTTGGGTTGAGGCAAAGCTAACAAGAGGCACCTCATTGGTCAAATGGAGCAGTTTAAATTTCCCTAAGAAAATGGGGGGTTGTAGGTAAAAAAATATCTACTTGTTTGTGCTCTCTGTGGAAGCCAAAATTCTGTGGATACTCATTCAAAAATTTTCGTTATGGGAAACAATACATAAGTCTAAGTATCTAAATGGTATGTCTATTGAGTACTAGTTCATGTCTCTGATCAAGCCAACCAAATGATCGATCATTTGGAAAACATTGACAGTGTCCTTCCCCTTAGTGGGGTTGTGGACCCTTTGGAAAATATAAAATGAAAGAATGTAAGATTAGGCTTGGACCTATGGTTGGGTGCAGGTGATGATTTCCTTCTTTCTTATCCTCTCCAATAAGCTCTTCATGAAGTGTGTATTTTTTTCCTAGAATATGCATAAGCACAAAGTCCACAATACATAGAGAGATTAGGTTGGAATAGTATTATTGTTCTCGGTTTATCAGGCTCCTTGGAATTCAAATGGGTGAACTATATAGCTCTGATGGCCTCAAACTACTTCTTGTTAAATGAAGTGGAAGAAGAATCTATTTATTGGTAAAAAAATCCAGGGACAAGAAAGTAAAGAACAAAGATTTGATATAATCTAGTGGCATAGGCCAGTTTCTCTGGTGAAATATGTTCGTGGTGGGACTCCCTTTGGAATCTTCACACACCTCTTAAGAGAAAAATATATTTTTGTTTTTCTCTTAATAATAAATTTATCACATGGGAAAACTATTTAAAATGAGGCTGGATAGGTTCGAGATTTTGAGTATTATGCAGAACTAACAACGACTCCTTCTCTCATCTCTTCACACACTGCTCTTACATAGAAAAAGTTTTGGAATTGGTGGCGAAGGAAATCCAATTCATGTTAGCTAGATGCACAAGGAGCTCAATGATAGATTTCGAACATGGTTGGATGACAAACATGCTCACCATTTTGAAGCGTTCCCATGTTCATTGGTAAAGTTTTAAGAACCAAATAGAAATATAGCATAGAAAAACCTCAGAATAAGTACCCAACACCTTAGAAAAGAGAGAAATTCAGATAATGAGCCTCTTCGAGGGGGAAACCTCGTTATACACCACATAAATTTCCAAATACAAGACGATTCCAAATGAAAATGTCTCCTTGGTATATATAGGAGACTAGGAGGTACAATTACAACTAATGGACCCAAGCCGACATAAATAAAATAACATTACTAATGTAATATGCCCCAATTAAGGGGTAATGTGCCACTATTTAGGGCTTAACATGCCCCTCCCCTTGAGACAAGTGTTGTCTGCAACGCTTGATTAACTCTGGATGCTTCTGTATAAAAGACTCGTCTTCCCAAGTGGAATCTTCAGCTGGTAGTTTCCTCCATTTAATGAGATGATCTCAAATGGATCTATTCCTCAGCTGTCGAATTCTTGTGTCAGTGATGGCTTCAGGTTCCAATATGATTTTTCCTTCCTCTTCAAGTTCTGACAATATAGTTTGAACTAGGATCTTGTCACCTATAACCTTCTTTAAGCATGAAACATGGAAAACTAGGTGTAATCGTGAAGTTGCAGGCAACTCCAATTTGTATGCCATAGTACCAATCTTTTACAACACCTTATAAGGGCCATAGTAATTTGTTTATAATTTATTATCCTTCTTGGCTTGCTTGAGGGACATCTGTTTGTATGGATGTAGTCTTAAAAATAGCCAAACCCCTACTTCAAAACTCATTTCACTACGACGTTGATTTTCTTGTTGTTTCATGCGATTTTGTGCCATGGCCAGGTTGTCCTTTAAGATTTGGAGAACTTGTTGTTGATTCTCGATGTGATCTTCTAGTAATTGAAACTTAGATTTTTGTTTTATAGAAGAAGTGATGGAAGGAGGGTGGTGTCCATGGAGTGCCATAAATGGTGTCATTTTTGTTACAGTATGAAAGGAAGTGTTATACCAAAATTTTGCCAAGGGTAACCATTTGAACCATTGTGTTTGTTTATCAGAAAAAAATCAACGAAGGTATCCTTCTAGACATTTGTTCACTATCTCGGTTTGTCCATTAGATTGAGGATGATAGGATGAGCTATGAGCCGATTGAGTCCCCAAACAATAAAATAATTATGTCCAAAAATGTCTAGTGAAGATGGGATCTCTGTCACTTACAATAATCTTTGGGCTTCCATGTAGCTTTTGAACTATCTCCATGAATGGGGTGGAAACTGTATTGGATTTGAAGGGATGAGAGAGTGAACAAAAGTGTGCATACTTGGTCAGTCTATCAACAATCACCATGATAACACTCTTTCCTTCAGACTTCGATAACCCTGTGATGAAATCCATGGAAATCTCCTCCCAATGCTAACTTGGGATGGATAATGGTTTTAAAAGACCACGGGTCTTAATTGTTTCCAACTTATATTGTTGTCAAACCAAACATTCTGCCACAAACCTTTGAACATCATTTTTAAGGCCATCCCAAAAGAATTCCTTCTTGACCCTATGGTAGGTTTTCAAAAATCCTGAGTGCCCTCCTACTAGAGAGGTGTGCAATTCCAATAGTACATTTTGTTTAATTTTGGAGTTCTTACATAAGTATAAGCAATCTTTGTACCATAGTGAATCATTTTTCCATGTAAATGTATCTGATACACTAAAATCCTACTGCAACCTTTGAATGAGAGTCCACATGTTTCGTCATTCTTCCATTCATCTCTTGCTTCTATTATCCAATCGGGTTGGATGATCAAGATAGAACAAAGAAATGGCTCAACATATTCATCCTTTCTTGAGAGTGCATTTGCCACAACATTTTTCTTCCCTTTTTTATAGACGATTTCAAAATCATAACCCAATATCTTGGTCACCCATTTTTGTTGTTCTTCTAAAGATAGTATTTGTTCCAAGAAGTATTCAAGACTATCATGATCTGTTTTGACCTTGAAGTGCATACCTATTAGGTAAGGGTGCTATTTCTTCAATGCATGTAGTATTTCCATCATTTCCTTCTCATAAATGGGTCTGTGTAAGTCCTTTCCCTTGAGTGGACAAATTTCAAAATCCAGGGGCCTTCCTTATTGCATTAGGACCGCACCAATTCCATTTCTCGAGGCATCACATTCCACAATAAAAGTTTTTGTAAATTCTGGAGTGGTCAATACAGGAGCTTTGCACATCACCTCTTTAAGTTTTTCAAAAGATTTAGTTGCCTCTGAAGTCCATGAAAATTCATCCTTCTTAGTTAGTGTTGTTAAAGGTGCTGCTATTCTTCCACTGTGCCGAACAAACTTGCGGTAGTAACCTATCAAACCCAAAAATCCTCTAAGATTATTCAATGTTTTGGGAATCGGCCAGTACATCATGGCCTTAATCTTGTTAGGATCTACCTTGACACCTTCATGAGATACAATATGACCCAAATACTCTACCTCCTTCACCCCAAAAAAACATTTGGATGGTTTGACATATAGTTTTCGCTCCTTTAGTAGTTGTAGCACCTTGTCAAAACGTCCCACATGATCCTCCCAAGACTTGCTATTGATTAGTATATCATAAAAAAATACTAACACAAATTTTCTAAGGGATTGAAAATGGAATTCATTAACCCTTGTAATGTGGAAGGTGCATTTGCAAGGACAAAAGGCATGACAAAAAATTCATAATGGCCTTCATGAGTTCGGAATGTTGTTTTTGGGATATCTTATTCCTTCATTCGAATCTAATGATACCCTGACTGGAGATCCAACTTTGTGAAATATATTATTCCATGTAGTTCATTTAACAATTCATCAATGACGGGAATGGAAAACTTATCTTTAATAGTTTTCTTGCTGAGCTCTTTATAATCTAGACACATATGCCATGAACCATCTTTCTTGAGTACCATTACCACCGGTGCAGAGTAAGAACATTGGCTAGGTCCAATAATTCCAACCTCTAACATTTCTTCAACCATACGCTCAATTTCACTCTTATGGGCATAAGGGTATCTGTACGGGCTGATGTTTGGAGAAAAATACCTAGGAATTAGGTGACTAGCATGATCATGATTTCGAGTGGGTAGAAGACCTTTGCTAATATCTTCAAATACTTTGGAATGCTTATCAATGATCCCTTGGAGATCTAGAGGAATAGATGGATTAGATGTTTGAACATATAGTGAGCATAGTTGTGCAATTACACCTTGATGCCCATTTTTCAATAATGTTTTCATGCCATTATAGCTTATCAGCTTACTGGGTTTCCCTGTGATACCTCTTAACTCAATTTATTTTCCTTCCAATGAAAATTTCATGAAAAGTTCTTGAAAATTAAAATCCATTGTTCCTAATGATTGTAACCATTGGATTCCTATAACAACATCATCACCACCCATGGGTATAGCAATGATTGGACTATTCATTACATATTCCCCGATAGTAAGATTGATCGTATTGCATTTTCTTGATAAATTAATAGTTCCTCCATCTGCAATCATTACATAAAACTCTGGCACTGGATATACAAAGCAATTGAGAGCTTTGGCTAATTTATAGTGAATGAAATTATGAGTACTACCAGAAT
>JZKD02S1625197.1:118267-140616 GCA_000966675.3 Picea glauca
GGGGGATGTTAGGATATTTAGACACTTAGGAGTTAGTTAAGATCTACTTGGTCTAATATTTCGTTAGGTAAAAGTGTGTTTCTTTGGTATGCATTAGTATGCATTTGTAGTTAGGCAATCCGACGGTCACGATATGTTCCCAACATAGAGTGATCCGATGGTTCATACTCTCCTCGATCTTAACGGCCATTGATCCATGGCTTAACACCCGATTGGTCCATGATCTCTATTTAATGAGCATGGAGGGTCATTTGCCGATGATCGATTGTGAGAAACTCTCTTGTAAAATATCTCTGTAATCTTTTTCTTTGCATTTATAAACTGCTCCAAGTGGTCGCGTTGGCTAGGGCCATGGATGTTTCCCCGTAGGGGTTTTACCACGTGAAAACATAAGTGTGTTGATCTTTGATTTGGTTATGTGAGTGGTTATTGAAGGTGTTCGTCCTCTGTTGGAATACCTGTGTTGTCGAACAACACCGCGACATGTGCAGTGTCCTGGTAATATTTCTCTAAGTGGCGTAAATGTTCTAATTCTTTCAGAGAAACAACCAGTTCCTCTTCATCCCTTTTTTCTCTGTCCAGGGTGGAATCTGTAATTTGCATCTCTGTGCCCATAAGTTTGAATATTTTGGCGTGCTCTGCATTTATTATATTTTCCTCTATGGTGATGAGGATGGAGTGATCTAGAGTGATCCCCCTCTTCTTGGTGGTCCTCTGCACAATATATTTTCTTTTCCGGTCATAAGAGATGGCATGTATGTCAACGACCTCATCCACAAGCTCATGGATTTGTTGATCTCCCTAGGTGAGCATATTTCCCAGGCTCCTGATGGTATATATTTGTTCAAGACTGGGTTATTGAACTTCTTCCTTGTGTTCTGGAGGCCCGACTTCTGTTTTTCACTAATCGAAAATTTGAGTATCAATTGAAATTGAGTCATCGGAGGTAGGCTCGATACTTACTTTATTATCAGCCATTGAAACATTGATTTCTTGTCGTGAAGCTTCTTCCTTTTGTTTGACTGTCTCTGGCTTCTCCTTCGAACTATCTTCTTGGGTCTCTGGCGCATTGGGAAAATCAGTTTCTAAGATAGTCTCGACTTCTTGTTCATTCTGTGGAAGGTCCTGAATTTGAGTGTCGGGAGCTGGGGAAGGTGACTTTTATGGCTCCTTTTCCTCTATGATCTATACAGGGGTCACCAGGGATACCTTCATGCTCTCTTCATCATCATAAATGTTTATTAATTCACTGAGGGGGTCTAGTGCACTTGCTCCCACTGATATTTCGACTGTCTCTGGCTAAACTGAAACACCCACAGGTGAGCTGGCCTACGACGTTGTTATTTCAAGGTCATATAAACTGACGATTTCATTGATGTCTATCCATTTAGAGCCGCTAGGGTCTATCTGTATTTCATCTGGGTTGTCGGTAGGGGATCCTGTCATTCCTGTGAGATCTGGGTCTTCTTGCAGCTGGTCAATTATTCATTGTGGGTGTTCGATCATGAGCAGGCCACTTGTCTGTGCATCTTGTGTCATAGGGAAACCTCTATCTTGCACCAGAGTTGCTAGGGGAACCTCTACTACTTCTGTCACTATCATTTCTTCCCGAGCTCTGAGGGCCTCTTCCGTTGATTTATCTATGGTGGTCATTTGTTCATCCAGGCTCATGGCTCTGAACCTGGTCATTTTTCGGTCGGCCATTCTTGCCACCACCTCATCTCAGTCTTGGGAATTTTCTGTGAAGATTTCATCTTCAAATTTTTCATGGGCGTATGGCCAGCAGGACGACACTTGAGAAGCATGTTTCAGGACAAAAACCTTTGGTTCATTCTTTCAGAATCAACCGGTCTAGAACTTGAAATCCAATTGGCTCATCTCTTCTTATATGGCTTAAGCGGTGTCTTTCACCAAGTAGAATCCTACATGGAATCCATAAGGTATAAATGCCCACTTTTTATCCTTAACCAGGGTGGTTTTGTAACCCTGCAGGATGGTCTAGTAGCATATCTCTCCCAGTACGAGACGGTCAGGGACATGCACTGGTAGGATATGTGGTGCTCCGGTGGCCCCGAACACCCTGATGTAAGTATTGCGCTCGTCCAAGTACCAGTGACCTACCTTTGATATCATCTTTTTTGCCGCATATGATAGTATCGGGCATTATTTCTTGAAAAGAATAAAATAATACGTGTGATGAATTCATTGCAGATGAAAGAGTAAGATTTTTTGTACCTATTCTCTCATAGGATGTTGAAATATATGTGGACCGAGAGTTCTGCAATGTGCCAACTCAGGTTCATGCCGACAAAAATGTTTCTATCACACATGACATCAAGTAAATATGAAGCCATGTAGAAGGATGGTGTCTCCCCTTTCTTTGACGTTTGAGCCTGTTGTATGCAGATGCTCAGTTGCTTAGAAATGATGGCTCCCTAGTTGAAGTTTCTCCTAGAAATGGCCACTGTGTAAGCTAGAGGCATCCATGCCTCTAAAAACGTGGAGCAATTTTTCTCCCCATATAATCGACAGATGAGAGCCATTAGGTAGGTGTATGGCTCCCTTAATTTAGTCGTCTGGTACCAGTTGGTGCTCCGATTGGTGTATTTTTTGTCTTCTCTCCACCATGAGGCCATCACCTGACTGGTGTCATGGCGCTCATAGAATTTTACGATGAAATCAATGTTTAGTCACTCCTCAAGGTCTCTAAGCTTGTAATACTTATGAACCTCCACCGAAAGGAACACTCCGACACACCCACCATTGTCATCATTGATCAAACATTTTTGTGTGTCTATGTGGTCAATTAGCCACTTGAGGAGTTCGACACAGTGAAAGACATGGGTTCGACTAGCCACCATATGTAGGTACGACCGTTGGATGTTTGGGAACACTTCGTCGTCGAGTGCTCTGACATCAAGATCACTATGTGGGATGTATTCTGGGTATTCCTCCCGACTGATTTTTTTAAATATCTCTCCTCAATGCGAGAGTGTCGTTTTGGACCCTGTGCTTGCCTCTATATCTCCAAAGGCCAAAGGTTGAACAAAATCTTTCTTTTTCGATGTTTTGCTTACAGGCTCCGAACTTTGCGTGAATTCCAATTGTCTCGTGACCCCTGGAGAAGAGCCTTTACCTAACTATGGTTCTTTTAGCTTCGTCTCCCTCGACGATTGTCCAATGGTTGGATTTCTTGGAGGCATTGTTCCTACAATAGAAATAAATCTTTAGATACTGTGTATAGAGAAACACTAGATAAAAAAATATATGAAGTGTAAACATGTAAAATCCACAGACTTGGGTACATACCTGTAAAGCTTGCTAAACCTGGTTATTTGATACTCACAGGATCTCTGTAGCTCTCGAATTTCTCGTTTCATTTCTCCGGATGCTCTGAATTTCCTAGCACACAGAATGGTTCCTCTTACCACAAATCGAGAATATTTAAACCAATGAAGAACTTGATGTGTCGCATAAACCATTGAATTCGGGTGATGAGTACAATTTAAAACAAATCTGTCGCCGGATATATGTAACTTAAATTCATCGTGGTTTGACAATGAAGGCACGAGGGTTATGCGATCTATCAGTGATTTCAAATG
The DNA here is from genome assembly GCA_000966675.3 of Picea glauca. NCBI lineage: Eukaryota > Viridiplantae > Streptophyta > Pinopsida > Pinales > Pinaceae > Picea > Picea glauca. Next base: position 121,870 of record JZKD02S1625197.1, read on the forward strand.
ACTATGTTGATTGGTGCACGAAGTAGAAAATAATGCGGGATTTGGTATTAATTAGTCCCTTAAATGCTCTGAATCTAATCATATCTAGCGCTAAAACGTCCCATCGTGTTGCTTTCTCAGTGGGTGGATTGGGGATTGGGGATGCGCTATGAACATTTTCGTCGATGTCCCTCACAAAATATCTGACACCGATCAATATCATTGTACAATGCTATTGTGGTAAAGCTGACTCGAAGGTGTGACTTGGACCTAGGGAACCAAGACTCACTTGGGGTAAAACTAGATCCTACAGTTCTCCAATCTGCCAAAGACACGTGGCTTTGAATACAGGTGGCCTAATCCATGTGTATTAATCGGAGTTGGGGTTTTCATTAAGTTGTTCTATTTAAGACATAACTTAAAGTTCCCATGCCGAAAAGTATCTAGGATCGACGATCGACGATACCTATCACATGTTTTTCTACAGACTAGCTTCCTCGAAAAAGTCCCGATGCCGAAGTGCATCGGGAATTGACGACCGGGAGAAATATTTAGCATGGTCACAAAGTTCATCGCAATACTTTTAGGTCTTCCCCGATTCCGATAGGTGCGTTGGGTATCGGGTATCAGCGATATCTTTTATTTCTTGATTAATGACTATTTTCCGTCATCTTTTATCGATGTCGAAGAGGAATCAACTATCGGCGATTTCCTTTTATAAAACATTTGCGTGAACAAAACTTGTTTTTTACTAATGCCAATGAAGATTGGTGCTTGGTGACTGAGATTTCCTGAGTGGTTCTTTACCGTTTTGAATTCCTTATGATGTCGAATCCGAGTGTGTCGGGTGAAGTGTTTTGGCTTTTGCTTCTTTCTTCATGCGTTAAGGCTTTTCAAGTCATGGGGTTTAAAAGGTCTGAAAACAGTCCTCAAAAGCTAATGAGAGTCATGATAATAAGAAAAAGGAAAAAAAAATTCACAAAAAATGAAATCGAATCAGTCAGTGCAAAGATCAAGTGGTACCCAAAATGTAAAAAATTGACATAGGCTTTTTAGGGCGTGTTGAGTGCTCAACAAATGGTGACTTACTGGGAAAAAGAAGAATCTTTGTTCCTTCCTTGAGCTCGGTTGATGAAAAATATGGTTAAGACCTTAACTTGTTTTATCAGAGCTTATTTTACCCTTGCATTTGAAGTTTCGTCAGTTGATGCATCCGGGCCTTCCTGTGGGATTTTCAATCTTTATTCAACCTTTATTTCCTGTAACCTTGAATCATGCCCCCTTTAACAAGAGTCTAGTAAAGAATTCACTGGAAATAAGCCTTTAGTTACCCTTCTTCACTCTCTATGGTGTTGCTCCACTGCCAACGAGCATCCATAGCCCCGATGGAGTCACCCCAATGTCACAGACCTTGCTTCGCTGCCAGCGAGCATCCATAGCCTCGATGTAGCTATCTGAATACCCTCTCCTACTGTGCGCTCATTCGATATAGTTGATTTTTATTTCTGCAGAATGCCCTGAGCAAGTGGGAGAGGAGGATGTATGTTATTTTCAAAAATGAAATGGTTTAGGTGAAACTTGCTAGCTCTGTCTCTGAGGGACATGTAGCCCTTTCTAGTTTACCATCTTTCCCTTAAGGTTTCACTAGATCACTAGGCATACACTTTTACATTTCTCCAAAGTTGTTCATCTGCATAGGTTAGATAGAGAACCCCTCGAAACAACCGCAGGTTCCCCAACGTTTCTTGTGTTGTATGTGAGAGACGAGTTACGAACAAAGTTCACCATATCGCATGATTTGAGATCAACCATTGTCTTTCTAAACACAATCCTCAAAATTGCAGGAGTACAATAGAAAAATATGAAACAAACAAAAAATTCATTTTGCAATCGACATGTCTAATATAAAACACCATAAAAACATAAACACAGATATATATATTTATCTTTTTCTTTACTGAAAATATTGTTTCATGGCTTGGCCATTCACCGGGAGGGCGTCAGGTTCCCCCCTCAGATTATGTAGTTGATAGGTGCCTAACCCAATCTTCTCAGCCACCTAGAAAGGTTCGAGCCATAGATTCTGAAACTTAGAATGTTTTCCTTTAGGCTCATTTTCTCTGTCCCACTTTAGGACTAAGTCTCCTACCTCAAAATTATTTTCTTTAGCCTTATGCTTATCAAACCATCTTTTAACTATTTTCTGGTGAGCTATGAACTTTGATTAGATTTCTCCCTTTCTTCTTCTAGCATGAGAAGGGTGTCAATTCTTTGTTGAATGACTGGTGAGGGCTACCCTCTGGAATCATGAGCAAGTTGAAGAGATGGAAGATAAAGCCCATTTGGGAGAATGGATTCCTATCTGTATACCAGAAAGTATGGGGAATTCCCTATAGCTTCCTTGGGTGTGAATCTATCAGCCCATCAATCATTATGAAGTGAATTGTGCCAATTCCTCTAGTTATCTGCAACTGTTTTCTTTAATATTATCACTAGGTTCTTATTAGTTGATTCTGCCACTCCGTTTCCCTGTGGATACTAGTTTGCAGAGTATATAATTATGATTCCTTTGTCTAGAGAAAACTTTGTTAATAAACTGGAAGAAAAGTAAGCTACATTATCAAAAATAAGGACAGAAGGCACACCGAACCTTGTGATCAGTTGTTGTTCTATGAATTGGATTACCACCTTTTCCTTTACATGAGTTAGAGGGATGGCCTCTGCCCATTTCATGAAATAATTTGTGGAGGTCAGTATGTATCTATGTTGTTTTGAAGAACTTGGTGTAATTTATCCTATGATATCTAACTCTCATTGCTCCAATGGCCTAGAAATGACCACTGGTTGGAGTGGGATAGCTTCTCTCTTCTCCCTCCCCGTGCTTATCTGACAAGTCTTATAGTTTATGGTGTATGTGTGAGCATATTTGAACAAAGTGGGCCAATAGTAGCCGGATCTCAATATTTTATGAGTGGTGGTGTTTCCTGTGAAATGCTCACCGACAAGGCCATCATGGATCTCTTTCATGACTTTGTATGAATATTTATGTTTGAGACATCTTAACAGTACCCCATCATAATTAACTCAAAAGAGTACCAAATATATGAGGTGATATTGTGCAGATTTTAACCTGAGAGCTCTCCTTTCCCTAGGGTTTAGGTTTTCTGGGAAAGTCCCATGATGCAGGAGATAAGTCAATTTCTCATACTAAGAATCTTTCCCTGGGGAGACATACGAAGCTTCTCCACACCATAGTGTCAATTCGTTCTCCCATCCGGGGTCGTCATTTACTTGGTCCTGAGATTCAACTGCCAATTTGCATAACCCTTGTCCTTTAACTAGTTTAGCAGGTTTTATATCTAAAGCAAATTCTTGGACTACTTCCATCTAGTTTCCTCTTCTTTCTGCCATATCCTGTTGAGTAAATATGGATCAGACTGCAAGGTGAGGCACGATGACTTTGGTATGGTTCTTGAGGATGTAAGATCTGAAATGTTTTACTCCCTTGCATACCACATCATCTTGCTTGTCTATAGAAGGATAATTTAGTTCGAAACCTTGGAGATTAGTGCTCATGAATGAAACCAGGGTCTCATTGTGGTCATCATCCTTCTGAGTTAGTACTGCGGCTAACGATTGGTCGGAGGCGAAAGTATAGAGGAATAAATGTTTTTTGAAATCGGGGCTTCGTAACACCGAGCCTTGAGATATTGCAGTCTTAATATTGTTGAAATCCTTCTTTCATTCATCATCCCACTTAAACTCAACATCTTTACAAATAATTTTTTGTAAGGGTTTGATAGTTTTCGCAAAATCGGGGGTGAGTTTCCTCACAAAATTGATTTTCCCGAAGAACGATTGCATAGCCTTTTTTTTGTGAGGTAGTGGAAGCTGATCTATAGAATTAATCCTTTTTGGATCTATGTGAATGCCTTCTTGAGATATAATGTGGCCTAACAAATTTCCTTCTTCGACACCAAAAATAGTTTTCTTATGGTTTAAGGATATACCGTATTTCCTACACCTTTCGAAAATATGGGTTAAGTATTGGATGTGATCTTCTTTGTTCTTTGAATACATAGTCACATCGTCCAAGTAGACTACTACACACTTGTTGATTAGATATTGAAATGCTACGTCCATGGCCCTCTGGAAGGTTTCCCCTGCATTGATTAATCCAAAGGGAATACATTTATAAGCGAAGGTTGCCTACTTCGTTCGGAAGGTAGTTTTCAAGCGGTATTCTTCTGAAACTAGAACCTGGTTGTAACTTAAGAAACTGTCTAGCAAGGAGAAAATCTTAGAGCCAGACACGGTCTACAGGATTTTCTCCATTGGTGGGACTGGGTAGTTGTCCTTTTCTGAAGCTCTATTGAGATTTTTGAAATCTACACATACGCAGATTTCCCCAGACTTTTTCCTTAGAGGAACCAATTTTGCTACCCAGGCAGAGTGTCTAACCTGGAAGATAATTTTTGCATCTAACAGTTTCTTTAACTCTTGACACATGAGGGGATCCAGGGATGGGTGGTACTTCCAGATCTTCTGTTGGAAGGATTTTACTTTAGGCTTTAAATGGATAGTGTGTTGAATGATACGGGTATCATAAGTTTTCAGATCTCGGTAGGAACATGCAAAGACATATTAATATTGTATGAAAAGTTTGAGATAGGCCTTCCTTTCCTCTTTATATATTGTCTCATCAAGGTTTACATTTTTTGGGTTTTCTAGGGTTCCAAGATTTATAGTTTCATGCATGGGACAAGAATTGTCGATATTCGCATTTTTTGGCCCCTTAAATCTTTCCCTTAGGTCAATGAGGTTTTCTAAATTGGCTATTCCCTTCGGTATCGTGTAAGACTTCGATTTTTCAATCAGTTGATCTGTCTGAGGATCGGTTTATGTTGTTTTTCCTGGAATAATTCATCATCAATAGCCAAGTCTTTGAAATTATCTTGGTCAGTCAAAACATTTATGATCTGTTAATCCCTTCAAAGACCTTCCAATTAGAAATATTGTTGGGCACCGATGGTTTGTAGAGTAATTCCACAGTGAACCGGGAGGCTTCATAATCTTCTAGAGGTGATAGCCTTGAAGCAAAGGTGGCCAAAGAATTAGCAATAATGTTCTTTGCTCTGGGGATCGTTGTAATGTTGAAAGCTTCAAAATGCTCTATTAGCTTGTGCACTTCCTGTTGGTAATTCTCCAGGTGTGGAGATTTGCAATGTATAGTATTCCGTACTTGTCTAATGATGACTTCGGAATCTACGAAGACTTTCAATTCTTTAACGTTCAAATCCATGGCTTTCTTTAGCCCTTGTACAAGGGCTTCATATTCAACGGTATTGTTTGTGCATTCAAACTCTAGTCTACATGACATAAATTGTTGTTTACCTTTGGATCAATGAGGATGCACCCTACCCCAGACCCTTCTTGTGATTTAGAGCCATCAAAGTATAAGGTCCAAACTTGTAGGAAAAACATATCAACTTCCTCTTTCTTGTCACTTTCCTCTCCCCTTCCTGTTTGTTCCATGATTTCTAACATAAGTTCTTGGAAGAAGAGGGTTTCCTTTGCTTTCGTTGGAAGTTTCTCTTGAAAAATCATTTCAGAGTTTTGGGTAAGGGGAACATCAGATGAGAGGCGGGAGAAATTCCTGAAATTGGAGTCACCAGAATAATTGCGTAGCATGTGGAATTCGACCGATGAGGGTTCATTGAGGGTTTCTAATCTAGTGACCATGTGTTTCAGATATCTTTCCCTATCGATCATGATCATATTTGTGTTCCATTTTAATGGAATCCAAAGGTGAGCCCAAAATGTACTAAAGTATCTGTTTAACTTCTCAGACCAATCTCAACTCAATAAAAATCCATAAGCTTATGGGATATATACTACAATGATGTCAATTACTTGCACAAATTTAGGGTGTGTCTCTATTATGATCATTACATATTTGAGTTCTCCCATGATCTTCACCTGGGTTCTGTCTAGCTATATCACATGTTTATCTCTTTTGAGAGTTATTGCATTTAATGTTTTTCAAATAGACAATGGAATAACATTGGAGGATGCCCCAGAGTCAATGAAACAATTATGGAGGTTCCTTTTGAAGAATTCAAACATCAAAAGGAACGATGGGACAAAAGGTCTTCCCTTCTTATCCTCAGAATATGCGTTCATAGTTGGTTTATTTTGTAGATATGTGGGAATTAGATTTCCTCATTATTCAATGCTTGTCATGGGATTTTCTACTGATTTCAATCCCTGTATTATAAAATCCTTTTTCTGAGGGATTCTACACATGTCCATGACTGATATGTTTGCCTTCAATATATTCAAATGTTCTACTATGTTGTAGTCTAGCTTGGGCGATTCTTGTGTATGGATGTTCATAGGGTTTCTTCGGGGAGAAAAATGTGCTTTTGGGTGATTGTGAGCTGGTCTTCCTCTTGAAGTTTGGGTAGTAGCAAGGTTGTCTGAGATAGGTTGACCCCTACTTCATGTTTGCACAGCCAAGAGTTCTGCGGGTGGTTCATAGACTTCAAATAGGTCATCGAAAGGCATAGGTAAATCAGGGTTCCATATCAACATGGTTGTTTCTTTTGGTGGATCAACCTCTTCCTGATCGACAATATTTATAGTTGACTCGCTTGATTGTTCGATTAGGGAGACCTCATATAGAAACCGGTTGGCCATTAAATTCATGGCATGCACCCATTGAGTGAAGTCTCTTTCAGATTGGTTCTCTTGATGATAGGTACAGAAAGAGTCGGATGATACATTTCCCATATCGATATTTAAGTTGGTTGGGGGAGATTCAATTGCTTTGAAAGGTAAATTCCTTTTAAAGAAAGGAATATAGGGCCTATGGCCTTGGTTTCCCTCTCTTGGGATTCTCTTCATGTCTATGATTTTGTTTGACAACTTCTTTACCATGCGTTGTAGGTCCTCTATGTCCCCACTCCCTTTTTCGAGACCTTGTTCTGTTTGTTTTCCTAGGGGTCTAGTCAACAATAGTCCTCTCCTCGGAGGAGGTTGAACTTATTTCTTAACTAATGAGACCTGGCCTTCTTTACATCCCTTCATATGGAACTCTATCATTTTGGCTTCTTCAAAATTCTCAGCTAAGGTTTGTTTGGCATCCCTTTTAACAAACATGGAAATAGAAGCTGGGAAAGAATTAACATATACTTTGATTTGCAACTCCTGAGTAGGTATAGCCTTGGGATGGAATTTGTTTAAGATGGTGGTGAATCTTTGATTGAATTATTTAACCCTTTCCTTCGAACTCATGGCGGCGTGAACAACTCAACCATCAAAGCTCCTGTAGTAGTTTCTTTTGCAAATTTATCTAAAAAATCCTTCTGAAACTTCGTCCAACTAGTTATCGATCCTACGGGTAGGTTAAAATACCACGTGGAGGCTGAATTCTTGAAAGTGTAGGGGAATAGCCTACAAACTATGTATTCATGTTGGACATTCATAAGTCTAATAGCTAGTATGAAGTTTTTAATATGGTCTTCAGGCAATCCTAAATTTTTCAGGGTCAAATTTAGGAAGTAACTTCTCTGGGTGTTGGGGGAGGTTATGTACTCGTCCGGGGATGGCCAAAGAATCTCTGGTCAACCAAGTTTGATTATTCTGAGGTGGGTTTCCCCTTTCTTCATCATGGTCATTGTTGTCTTCCATGTCTTCATATCGTTCTGAGTTAAACCCTTCCTCTTCAGAAAAGTCATCGGGCTCAGAGTAGTTATCGACCGATGTTTCGAGGATTAGATTAAGAGGATGTTCAATTTCAGTGAGGGTAAAATCTATTAGGTATTCTACTGTGTGCATGAAACCCTAGTCTGGGGATTCAACCACTGATATGCTTATTTTTTTTCTTTGAGGAACTAAAAGGGAAACACACTGATCTGTCGGGCGTATGCTCTTGTGATTATTTTGAATTGATTTAATTCCTTGTGAGTGAGAGCATAGGGTATATTAGGGAACAAATGTTCTTTCTTGTGATGGGGTGATTTATTCATTTCGGAAGTACTCAGTGTGTGTGGGATATCTTGGGAATGAATAACCATGCATGTGGGATATTTGAATCTACAGGCTGTGTGAAATACTATGTCAAAAATATATTCAGCCATTCATTCTTCAGGCCCTCCTTCTAGCGCCAATTTTGTTGAGGGGACCTAAATCCATTTAACTCAACATTAGGAAATAAACCCTCCACCGAGGCCCAATTAGACTCTGCAACGTTTAATAGGTGAATGGTTCTCCAGATCTTGCAATCCGGCCAGATAATCGATGGGCTTTATGTTTTCTTGTGAAGGATTTCTCCTTTAGTTCAGAAGTTCTCTCTTTTTAATTTTCTCTTATAGGTGGGACCGATACAAGATAAAATCCAGTATAAACCAACTAGGTAACAAAGAGGGAAAACAACTTACTAGTGGAGAAGGTTGAGCTTTGGGATAACCCTTTCACTCTAGCATGTAGACAACGATGATATACCACAAGCTTAGTACTAATGCATTAACCTGTTGGTATTCCAATTTGACTGAGATACAATTTATTAGAAAGAAAACATGCATGCGATAAACGATGACAAGAAAAATAATTCTCTTAACTCTAATCATCCATCACATAATAACACAATGACTTACTTTTCATCATTAGAGATAAGAACTATAAAGAATTGCATCAGATAACTTATCAATAGTTTTATAATCTCTTACTCATTACAACATCCATTCAAGAGATGAAATCAGAAATAATTCTTATCCACATCCAATCATACAGACTTTTGATGAAAAACACAACTTTGTCTTTGGTCTTAAACATGACTTCTCAATTAAGGCAACTCCGAAATAGTTCTTAAACAAATCCAAAAATGAAGGGTCTTTTCAACAACCATCGACCCTTGCTAATAGGTCGATCTTCCTATTTATAACATACTATTAACTAAAAATAACTATTGAAGTACAACTAAGTAAAACAAAACTCACCACATGGTGCTTTCTTCTATCAGTCTATCTAAGAGTCATCATAGGATCTCACTTAAGTGGGTGACTCTTCTTGTACTCCGACCACTTGACGAAGAGATCCTCGCATGTGTTGGCATACATGAATCTATGTTGTTCCATTGGGTCTGAATGAATGTTTCTTATCTCTACTGCTTATGCCTGATACTTGACTATTCTGGCACTTAACTGTTGCAAAATGGCCCGAGATTTGATTGGGTGTTCCATGAACTGTCACACCTGTCTTGGCACTATGTCTGTCACCTTTTCTATTTCCTTGGCCCATGATGAGTCTTGTTCGACGTCCGATTTGACTATGTTGCGCAACTCGACAAAGTCATCAGGTGTGTCAAATTCAGGGAGGCTGATCTCTCTCATTACCTGGTTGATCTTGATCCATATTTTCTCGCACTTGGACCATCTCTCTTGGATTTCCCGATGAGGTTCCCAAGCCATTTTTTTGAAATATTCGGCTGATTTCTTTATGCGATCGAGGTTGCTTTCTTTTAACACCCATATGTCGTGCTCTTCTGTATCTTGGCCCTTGTGAACCACATTGATATAGTCGACCCTTTCCATGTCTTGCTGTGATTTATCGTACCACCTATCCATATCCTTGCACGTGGCCAACGCCATGAGGGTGTCTTCTTGCAACTCGAATATCCTTGCAGTGAATAGGTGCCATTCATCTGTGAATTTGTTGTATCTCTCCTTGAATTATCTCCTTAGGAACACCGCAACCTATGTGGTGTCCTGGTAATATTTCTCCAAGTTTCATAAATGTGCTAATTCTTTCAGAGAAACAACCAGTTCCTCTTCATCCCTTTTTTCTTTGTCCAAGGTGGCATCTGTAATTTCCATCCCTGCGTCGATAATTTCGTTTTTTTTGGCATGCTATGTATTTATCATATTTTCCTGTGTGGTGACGAGGATGGAGCGATCTAGAGTGATCCTCCTCTTCTTGGCGGTCCTCTGCATAATATATTTTCTTTTCCGGTCATAAGCGATGGCATGTATGTTAACGACCTCATCCACGGGCTCGAGGATTTGTTGATCTCCCCAGGTGAGAATATTTCCCAAGCTCCCGATGGTATATATTTGTTCAAGACTAGGTTCTTTAACTTCTTCCCTGTGTTCTGTCGGCCTAACTTTTGTTTGTCACTCATTGGGAATTTGAGTATCAATTGAAATTGAGGTATAGGGGGTAGGCTCGATACTTACTTGATTATCGAGCGTTGAAATGGGAATTTCTTTTCGTGGAGATTATTCCTGTTGTTTGAATGTCTCTGGCTCCTCCTTCGGACTATCTACTTGAGTCTCGGGCACATTGGGTAGCTCAGTGTCTAAAACACTCTTGACTTCTTGTTCATTCCATGGAAGTCCCTGAATTTGAGAATCAGGAGGCTGGGAAGGTTTCTTCTCTTGCTCCTTTTCCTCTATGATCTATACAGGGGTCACCAGGGATACCTCTGGGCTCTCTTCATCATCATAGATGTTTATTAATACATAGAGGGGGTCTAGTACACTTGTTCCCGTTGACATTTTGACTGTCTCCGACTGAGATGAAACAGCCACCGGTGAACCAGCTTGCGACGTTATGATTTCAGGGTCGTCTAACCCAGTGATTTCATCGATGTCTATCAGTTCAGGGCCATTAGGGCATATCTAGATTTCATCTGGTTTGTCGGCAGGGGACCCCGTGATTCCTGTGAGGTTCAAGTCATCTTACAACTAGTAAATTATTCGTTGTGCCTATTCGATCATGAGAAATCCCCTTGTCTGTGTGTCTCATGTCATAGGGAAACCTCTATCTTTCACCAGAGCTGCTAGGGGAACCTCTGTTGCTTCTGTCACTATCATTTCTTCTTGGGCTCCGAGGGCCTCTTGTGCCGATTTATCTATGTTGGTTGTTTGTTCATCCAGGCTCATGGATTTGAACCTGGTCATTTTGGGGTCGACCATCCTTTCAACCACCTCGTCCCAGTATTGGGCATTTTCTATGAATATTTCATCTTCAAATTTGTCGTGGGCATATGGCTAGCAGGACGACACTTGAGAAGCATGTTTCAGGACCAGAACCTTTGGGTCATGCTTACGCAATCGAGCGGTCTGGAACCTGAAATCCAATTGGCTCAACTCTTATTGTTTGGCTTGAGTGGTGTATGTCACCAAGTAGAAGCCTACATGGAATCCATAAGGTATAAATGCCCTCTTTTTATGCTTGACCAGGGTGGCGTTGTAACCATGTAGGATGGTCTAGTAGCATATCTCTCCCACTATGAGATGGTCAGGGACATGCGTTGGTAGGATATGTGGTGCTCTGGTGGCCCTGAACAACCTGATGTAAGTATCACACTCATCCAAGTACCAGTGACCTACCTTTGATATCATCTTTTTGGCCGCATCTGATAGTCTCGGACATTCTTTCTTGAAAATAATAAAATAAATAAGTGCGATGAATTCATCGTTGATGAGAGAGTAATATTTTTTATACCTGTTCTCCCATATGATGCTTAAATATATGTGGACCAAGAATTATGTGACGTGCCAGCTCAGGTTCATGCCAACAAAAATGTTTCTGGCACACATGACATCAAGTAAATATGAATCCATGTAGAAGGCCAGTGTCTCCCCTTCCTTCAGTGTCTGAGCCTGTTGTATGCAGATGCTCTGTTGCTTAGAAATGATGGCTCCGCAGTTGAAGTCTCTCCTGGAAATGGCCACTGTGTAAGCTAGAGGTATCCATGCCTCTGAAAATCTAGAGCAATCTTTCTCCCCATACAATCGGTAGATGAGAGCCATCAGGTAGATGTATGGATCCCTTAAGTTGGTCTTTTAGTACCATCCGGTGCTCTGGTTGGTGTATTTTTTATCTTCTCTCCACCATGAGGCCATCACCTGACTGGTGTCATGGTGCTCATAGAATTTTATGATGAAATCAGTGTTTAGTCGCTCCTCAGGGTCTCTAAGATTGTAATAATTCTGGAACTCCACCGGAAGGAACACTCCGAGACACCCACCATTGTCATCGTTGAGAAAACATTTTTGTGTGTTTATGTGGTCAATGAGCCACTTCAGGAGTTCAACACAGGGAAAGACAAAGGTTCTACTAGCTACCATATGCAGGTATGATTGTCGAATGTTCGAGAACACTTTTTCATCGAGTGATCTGACATCAGGATCACTGTGTGGGATCTATTCTGGCTATTCCTTTCGAATGGTTTTTTTAAATATCTCTCCCTAATGCAAGAGTTTCATTTTAGACCCTATGCTTGCCTCTGTATCTCCCAAGTCTAGAGGCTGAATGAAATCTTTCTTTGTCGATGTTTTGATTACACGCTTCGGTCTTTGAGTGAATTCCAATTGTCTCGCGACCCCTGGAGAGGAGCCTTCACCTAACTCTGGTTCTTTTAGCTTCGGCGCCCTCGACGATCATCTAGTGGTTGGATTTCTTGGAGTCATTGTTCCTGCAATCGAAATAAATATTTAGAGACTGTGTACAAAGAAACACTAGATAAAAATATATATGAAGTGTAAACATGTAAAATCCACAGACTTGGGTACATACCTGTAAAGCTTGCTAAACCTGTTTATTTGATACTCACGGGATCTCTGCAGCTCTTGAATTGCTTGTATCATTTCTCCGAATGCTCTGAATTTCCTAGCACGTAGAATGGTTCCACTTACCATAGCTTGAGAAGATTTAAACCAATGAAGAACTTGTTTTGTCGCATCAACCATTGAATTCGGGTGATGAGTGCAATTTAAAACAAATTTTCCGTCGAATCTCTGTAACTTAAATCCATCGTGGGTTAACAGTGAAGGAGTAGGGGTGATGTGGTCTATCGGTGATTTCAAATGACCATGTTGATTGGCTTACAAGGTAGCAACTAATGCGGGATTTGGTATTAATTAGTCCCTTAAATGATCTGAATCTAATCATATCTAGCGCTAAAATGTCCCATCATGTCGCTTTCTCAATGGGTGGATCGGGGATTGAGGATGTGCTATGAACGTTTTTGTTGATGTCCCTCACAAAAGTTCCGATGTTGATCAACATCATCGTACAATGATATCATGGTAAATCTGAATCAGAGGTGTGACTTGGACCTAGGGAACCAAGAATGAGTTGGGGTAAAAATAGATCGTACGATTCTCCAATCTGTCAAAGACACGTGGCTTTGAAGATAGGTGGCCTAATCTGTGTGTATTAATCTGGGGGTCTGGTGCACTTGCTCCCACTGATATTCTGATTATCTTTGGCTGGGTTGAAACACCCACTAGTGACCCAACCTTTGATGTTGTGATTTCAGGGTTGTCTAACCCAACGATTTGATCGATGTCTATCAGTTCAGGGTCACTAGGGCCTATCTGGATTTCATCCGGGTTGTAGGTAGGGGAACCTATCATTCCTGTGAGGTCTGGGTCATATTGCAACTGGTTAATTATTTGCTGTGCATGTTCGATCATGAGTGAGCCCCTTTTCTGCACGTCATGTGTCATAGGGAAATCTCTAACCTACACGAGAGCTGTTAGGGGAACCTCTGTTGCTTCTGTCGCTATCATTTATTCTCGGGCTCTAAGGGCCTCTTGCACTGATTTCTCTATGGTGGTAATTTGTTCATCTAGGTCCATGGCTCTAAACCTGGTCATTTTTGGGTCGACCATCCTTTCCACCAGCTCGTCCCAGTCTTGGTAATTTTCTGTGAAGATTTCATCCTCAAATTTTTCGTGGGCGTATGGCCAGCAGGACGACACTTGAGAAGCATGTTTCAGGACCAAACCCTTTGGGTCATTCTTGCAGAATCGACCAGTATGGAACTTGAAATCCAATTGGCTCAACCCTTCTTGTTTGGCTTGAGCAGTGTCTTTCACTAAGTAGAAGCTTACATGGAATCCATAAGGTATAAACACCCTCTTTTTATCCTTGACTAGGGTGGAGTTGTAACCCAACAGGATGGTATGGTAGCATATCTCTCCCACTACGAGATAGTCAGGGACATGCACTGGTAGGATATGTGGTGCTTCGGTGGCCCTAAACACCCCTATGTAAGTATCCCACTCGTCTAAGTACCGGTGACCTACCTTTGATATCATCTTTTTGGCTACAACCAATAGTCTCGAGCATTCTTTCTTGAAAAGAATAAAATAAATATGTGTGATGAATTCATCGTAGATGAGCGAGTAGGAGTTTTTGTACCTTTTCTCTCATAAGATGCTGAAATATACCTAGACCAGGAGTTCTGCGACATGCCAACTCAAGTTCATGCTAGAAAAAATGTTGTTGGCACACATGACATCAAGTAAATATGAATCCATGTAGAAGGTTGATGTCTTCCCTTCCTTCGACGTCTGATCCTGTTGTATGCAAATGCTCAGTTTCTTAGAAATTATGTCTTCCTAGTTGAAGTTGCTCCCAAAAATGGCCATTGTGTAAGCTAGAGGCATCCATGCCTCTGAAAATATGGAGCAGTCTTTCTCCCCATACAATCGGCAGATGAGAGCCATCAGGTAGATGTATGGATCCTTTAAGTTGGTTTTCTGGTACCATTCGATGCTCCAATTGGTGTATGTTTTATCTTCTCTCCACCATGAGTCCATCACCTAGCTGGTGTCATGGCACTCATAGAATTTTATGACGAAATAAGTGTTTAGTCACTCCTCAGGGTCTCTAAGCTTGTAATACTTCTGGACCTCCACCGGAAGGAACACTCTGACACACCCACCATTGTCATCATTGATCAAACATTTTTGTGTGTATGTGTGGTCAATGAGCCACTTCAGGAGTTCGACACAGGGAAAGACAGGGGTTCTACTAGCCACCATATGCAGGTATGACCACTGGATGTTCAACAACACTTCGTCGTCAAGTGCTTTGACATCAGGATCACTGTGTGAGATGTATTTTGGCTATTCCTCTGAGCTTATTTTTTTAAAGAGATACCCCAATGTGGGAGTGTCATTTTGGACCTTGTGCTTGACTCTGTATCTCCAAAGGCCAAAGGCTGAACGAAATCTTTCTTTGTTGGTGTTTTGATGATAGGATCTGGTCTTTGCATGAATTCCAATTGTCTCACGACCCTTGGAGAGGAGACTTCACCTAAATCTGTTTCTTTT
The DNA here is from genome assembly GCA_000966675.3 of Picea glauca. Lineage (NCBI taxonomy): Eukaryota > Viridiplantae > Streptophyta > Pinopsida > Pinales > Pinaceae > Picea > Picea glauca. The sequence continues at coordinate 136,980 of JZKD02S1625197.1, forward strand.
AGCTTCAGTGCCCTCGATGATCATCTAGTGGTTGGATTTCTTGGAGGCATTATTCCTGCAATCAAAATAAATATTTAGAGACTGTTTATAGAGAAACACTGGATAAAAATATATATGAAGTATAAACATGTAAAATCCATAGACTTGGGTACATACCTGTAAATCTTGCTAAACCTCATTATTTTATACTCACGGGATCTCTGCAACTCTCTAATTGTTCATCTCATTTCTTTGTATGCTATGAATTTCCTAGCACGTAGAATGGTTCCACTTACCATGGCTTGAGAAGATTTAAAACAATGAAGAAATTACAGTGTCGCTTCAACCATTGAATTTGGGTGATGAGTGCAATTTAAAACAAATATTCTGTCGAATCTTTGTAACTTAAATTCATCATGGGTTGACGACGGAGGCATGGGGGTGATGCAGTCTATTGGTGATTTCAAATAGCCATGTTCATTGGCGCACAAGGTAGCAACTAATGCGGGATTTAGTATTAATTCGTCCCTTAAATGCTCTGACTCTAATCATAACTAGCCCTAAAACATCCCATCGTGTCGCTTTCTCAGTGGGTGGAACGCGGATCGAGGATGTTCTATGAAAATTTTTCGTCGATGTCCCCCACAAAAGATATGACATCGATCAATCTCATCATACAATGTTATCATGGTAAAGATGACTCGAAGGTGTGACTTGGACCTAGGGAACCAAGAATCACTCGGGGTAAAACTAGACCATTCGTTTCTCCAATCTAGAAAAGACACGTGACCTATTGATTAGAGTTGGGGTTTTCATTAAGTTGTTCGGTTTAAAACATACCTTAAAGTGTTGATGCCAAAAAGTATATGGGATTGACGATCGATGATACCTATCACATGTTTTTCTATGGATTAGCTTCCTTGAAAAAGTCCTGATGCCAAAGTGCATCGGGAATCGATGATTGGGATAACTCTTTAGCTTGGTCACAAAGTTCGTCACGATCCTTTTAGGTCTTCCCCGATTCCAATAGTCACGTCAGGTATCAACTATTGATGATATTTTTCCTTTCTTGATTAACGATTATTTCCCTCGTCTTTTACCGATGCCGAAGAGGAATCAGTTATCGACGATATCCTTTTATAAAGAATTTGTGTGAACACAAATTTCTTTTTATCGATGTCAATGAAGATTGGCGCTCGATGACTGAGATTTCCCTACTGGTTCTTTATCATTTTGAATTCCTTCCGATGTCGAATCTGAGTGTGCCAGGTGAAGTGTTTTGGATTTTTCTTCTTTCTTTAGGCGTTAAGTCTTTTCAAGTCATGGGGTTTCAAAGGTCTGAAAACAGTGTTGAAAAGATAATGAGAGTCATGATAATAGGCAAAAGGAAAAACGGTTTCACAAAAAATGAAATCGAATCAGGCAGTGCAAAGATCAAGTGGTACCCAAAAAGTAAAAAATTGACATAGGCTTTCTAGGGTGTGTTGAGTGCTCAACACATTCTTCAATACACATATTCTGTAGTTGATCATGATTTTATGGAAAACAAGGATAAAACAAGATATAACTAGTTCATAGATATGGTATTTTGGATGGAATTTTAGGATAGGAGTGTGACAAAAATAGTTTTTTTTTAGGACTCAACATATCCCCCACATGGAATGTGTTGCAAGTCCTTATGCAACCAAAATGACTCTCTACTTCCTCCAAGAAAATTTCAAAATTGCTGATCCCTTCTTTCCTAATCTCTACTTGAATCATCAATCAAAATTTTCAAGCTTGAAGATGAGGCTTGTCTTTGATTCCTTACCTTATTCAAAATTTTCCTCAATCTCATAATCATGATTCTTCCTAACCTTCTTTTTATGTACCATTTTATGGCCTTTGTTTCTAGCAATTTCTTATGAGATTCCAAATGTTCTTTATCCTTTTTTAACTAGGCAATGTTGGCTTTCAAGACTGTATTTTATGACTTAATATGATTATCAAGGAGTGTCAACTCCTTCAACTCTTCCTTTAATTTCCTAACATTTCCAACTCACCTCTCTTTTAAAGATGTGGAAACTGGGTCAATTAATGGTCCCTTATCAATTTCGGTGGCTTCATGGATTTCATAATCATTCATTAACTAATTAAATCTTCTTTCTTCCTCATTAGAATCATAATTTTTCAATTTAAAACTCAGATATGGGATAAGAAATTATTCATACCTAATATTTTTATTTGGAATTGTCCTCTTCGCACTATTTGGCTTCTCCTTGTAAGATTCTTCAAGTTTAATGACTTCCTTATCTTGAGCTTGGCTACTATAATGTTGTTCTGTAGCTAAATATTTCATCATACTCCTGTTTGTTCTATGCATGATGGCCTCTATCCTCCTTTTATTGTTCTATTCAACCTCTTCTTTTCCTCCTAGTTCACGAGATTTTTAATTTTCATCTTCTATATTCAATTTGTTGTCCTTGAATTTATTAATTTCCTTTAGTGTTCTTGTTTGAGGTTATCCTCTAGATTTTTGAGGTTTAGAGTTTGAAACCCTCGCCTATTTTTCTATCTTCTATTGTATTCTCTTATTTTTCTCCTCTGTTGCCTAAGGTTTTGGTGTCTTTATTTTCTTCTATGGTTATGTAACCTTTTCTTCCTCTGCATTCTCCAATTCTTCATATTTCGGTTCTATATTTTTCAACACAAAAACTTTAGGGATCTCTCATTTTGTTTCCAAGATTTACAACTTGGAAACCCTTGGATCTATACCATAAACTCTATTTTTGGTACTTTTTCATTTCGACCCTTTGGAATCGTACTATTCTAGAGCCTTAACAAAAAATTATGAATTAGGAATTTCTTCCAATTGTTTTTATGTTCCTAAAGTATGGCTTCAATGAACATCTTTGTCAACCCGAAAGGAAAAAAACTACCCTCTAAACTCTTGGGGTTACACTATGTAGATAAATCTATTTTCTTCAAACTTTTCATTAAACAAAAAGTCACATCTAACTCGTAACACTTTACAAAATTCATAAGCACTTTGAGATGATAATAAAACACCAACCCATACCTTCCTTCATAGGTTACATACTTTTGTAGAATGAACATAATATCACACCATTTGTTTTTTAATGCAGAGATGGGAATGTATTTCTTCCAATTAGCTACCTATGCTTGGTATTTGAAAAATTCCTCTCAAATTCCTCTTTTGATCCTCTAATTCTTGAACCATGGTTTGCCACCCTGAGTTATCCCTGTGACTTGAGAAATAAATGCCTATGATAATTCCATCTTAAGATCACCAATTCATGCCTTTATGCCATCAATGTTTTTTGAAAAAACCTTAGTTACCTGCTATTTATGCCCCTGATATATCTATAAAAAGGAAAACCATCTAGCTCTCTGAAATTGCCTGATGCATTTTGGATATGCTTCCAAAAGTTTTGATCTAGATTTTATAAGAAAAATGAAAGGAATACAGAATATTATTATTCTTAACACAGAAACACAAGGATAACATAGATACAATAATAGAGATATAGTAAAATTGGTTTCTATTTGTTGAATTTACATGCAGCAGCGAGAGCCATTCTCCTGGAGGATGGCTAAGACCCTAGACGAGATCTAGGGCACCCAGTGCACTCCTGGGATATGTGATCTGTGACATATA
>JZKD02S1625197.1:148739-162495 GCA_000966675.3 Picea glauca
AATAGTTTCAATTACTGATGTTAGAAATATATTTACATGTTTCAGTTTTGATCTAAGTTTGATAATGCTGATTGAGATCTGTTGAACCTTGACTGAGATCTCAGCCTTGTTACTAGTTTGAGCTTGATTGTTCTATGGAGTATTTGCTTAAGATTTCTGCTGTCTAAAGATTGGAATATCTCTGTTGTCTAAAGATTGAAATATCTCTGTTAACTTAGGGTTTTCATTTTCAGTTTAAAATCAAGATTTATTGTTTTATGACTATGCAACTTTAATCTTAGATTTATATTCTACTGTCTCTGTCTATTTACTGTTCTGTACTTCAGATCTAAAAGAATCTTGCATACAATTTTTAAAAGGAGACTGTTGTTTTCACTTACCCTAAAAATCTAACACTATTCAATAAGAAAATGTGTTGAAACTGTAAAACACAGCAGAAAACAAGCTTGCTAGAATGGTGGCAGCTTATCTCTGAGAAGAGATGTGATGACTGCACTCATTCACAAGAATATGGTTATAATGAGGATATAAAAACATTTTTACAATAAATAGGAATTCCTAAACCCTAGACATCCAAAAACCTAACCCTAGGAGATGAGCACCAAAAGTCATGTCGGCCCCATTGGGGTAAGTTAGTACATCAACTTCCCGCAGTCGTAACTTTTTCATACGATCTTTGTTTTAGACGCACGATAGCCTGTTGGAAAGGTAAATGAGAAGACTACACATGTTGCCATCATACTTTGACTTTATCTACAATTTGACTACTGGGATCCCTAAAAATGATTTTTAGGTCCTTAAAATGACCCCGGAAGACAGGGGCCCGAAAACTAGGAAAAAACTGCGAAACTAGAAAACTGCCAAAATGAATCAGTTGGAATAGGGAGGAGGCCACTAAAATCATATGGATCAATAGTCCCCATTTAGGAATAAATTATCTCCATTCCATTGAGTGACCCCATCAGACGAGGAAATTTCTGTTGAATTTGGCCACGGGTGAGCCACTTGCCTTGGTGCAGGAGCTTCCCTGCTTTGACAACTCAATAAAGTTGGATCCTTTGCTGGCAAGTTCCCTTGACATGTGTGTCCACAATATAATCACTAGATTCCTGTTGCATGCATTCAAGTTTGAGCTCTGTTGGTTTCAACTGTTCTGCTATCTTTGAGTTGTCCAATAATGGCGGAAAATATGGCCGAGGGAGATCCAAGTTGAACACTGGGTGGAGGCCAAGGAAAGGGGGAATGTTGAGCTCAAAATAATTTTCACCCACAACCTTGGTGATGGTGTAAGGTCTGTAATGTAGTGGGAGAATCTTTCGATGGGGCCTTGTAAGGAGTTCTTTCTACAAGTGTCACCACACTTTGTCTCCCACCTAAAACTTATGTGGCACTCCATGTTGATCATGGCGATGCTTGTACTTGGAATTAGACTTCTGTAAAATATCCTGAACCTATTGGAAAATGTGCTTGATATACTCAATGAAACTAGAGTCTTTGTCAGCTTTAGTTGGATCAGGTGATGAATCAGTTGGGGTGGCCACAAGAGGTAGTGCAACATCCATGGGACCCAATGGTTGGAATCCCAACCCAACCTGAAAGGGGTTGTGTCTAGTTGGGCTATGTAGGTCTCTATTGTAGCTATGATGAACATAGGGAAGACTCTCATCTCATGTGAGGGGGTTCTTGGAATTGTATATGTGCATGATATGCACGACCATCCGATTGATGACCTCAATTTGGCCATCTGTTTGGGGGTGGAAGGTAGTGTATTTGGTGAGATTGGTGTCCAGCAGTGACCATAGGCTCGACCAAAATGTGTTGATGAACCAAATGTCTTGATATGAGACAGTGGTTTATGGGATTCCAAAATGTACCTAGATTCATTCAAATAAGAGCTTGGAAGTGGAATCTATTGTAATGCTCTTCTTGCAGGAAGCTTGGATCACCATCTTGGAAAAGCGATCAACAACCACAAAGACACAGTCATTTCCTCTCTTGGTGGACTAAAGGCCCAACATGTATTTCCATTGATATGGATTCCCATGGCATGTTAGGAGTAGGCAGAGGGATGTACAATACTTGTTTCTTAGTGGTTGGTTTGTAAATAGCATAGGCAGTGCATGACCTGATATACATGATGACATCATGTTGAATTTTCAGCCAGTAGAAATGTTTTTACAACACTACCACTATATTTTTGACACCAAAGTGTCCTGCCACCCGACTGTAGTGGGCTTTCCAAATCAGCTTCACTTGCTCACTTGATGGAACACAGAGATGGCCTAGTCAACACAATAGCCTGTCCTGAAGATGGAAATTAGCGACAACTGAATTTGGGCCCAATATTTGGTATGTGGTGGTGAAGTCAAGGTATGTCTCATAGAGGTTGGGCCATCTGGAGGTCTTGTGGTTGCAAGAGTCTAGCATTGTGGTGAGTGTCGCAACTGGAAGTCGACTGAGGAAAACAATGAATCGATTGGTACTTCTTGTTTTATACTTGATGTTGAGGTGGAAATTGTTATCGGACTAATCAGTAGGTGCGGACACTAACTGATCTCCCTAGATCAACCTAGATTTAGAAAAAAACACACCAAAACATGATGCTTTCCTTAAGTTTTAAATATTGAATTTACTAACCAAAGAGGGATGGGTGACATACCGTTTAAATGTCGCTTCCTCTCGCCATCACCATCCTAGATCCGTTCCAATGCTCATACAATGATGAACCTGTAAAAGAACACAACCAACCAAAGTGATAGTAATAGCATAAACTCAATATAAACCTATGTATGTGATCAAGGAATCATACAATAAAACACAAGAAGCTTTATAGGAAAGAATCATATTACTGTATAATATTAAATGTGAAAGAGAGATTACAACCATGGCCTTGATGTCGTAAGGTCCCTTCCAACTTTCCTTCGTTCCCCACACACTTTCACTCCAAGAATTTTGGGAGCATAGATCTGATAATATTCACAATCTATATTGACAAAGGAAAATCTCAAAGCCACTCCAACCAAGCTAATAATTCCAAGCCAACCAAAGCTAACAAGCTTAAGAGCCAACCAAAAGCTAACTTTTCCCATGAGAGCTCCTCTCCTTTTATAAGTTGAAGAGGATAAGGTGAGGAGGTTTGGATGATCCCACTAAATCATGAAAGCGAGTAAGATCCAAACAATTCGGATGCCACCTCACCATAGAAGTTTCTCCTTCTAGAAGATTTGAGAAAACGCTCATTTTTCCCATGTGTAAGCATTCTCGCACCTTTCTTATAGTGCAACCTGTGAACTGTTCACACCCTAGCTATGATGTATCCTACGAGAATTAGGCATTCTCTCACCCTAATACATAGGAAACCTACAAACTTCCTTTTTTATAAGGTTTTTACATAGGAAAATGCAACTTCTTTTCTCAGGAAAAGTTCTTCTCCCTTCTCTCTTCAGGAACTCAGGCCACTAACCCCTCTGAAGGCAACATATAGGTTTACATCATTAACGGTCATAGGGATGATGAAAATAATGTGTAACAAAAATGCTACAATTATGTGGACCAATTCTAATGGCGTTCATTCTGCAATTTTCCTTGTGTCTGCATGAACTACAATGGCTTATGATCCATGTGGATGAGTGTCTCCTTTTCGATAATGTAATGTCTCCACTGGCGACAAGCTTACACAATGGAGTACATTTCTTTGTCATAAGTAGGGTAATTACAGACAACATCTGATAGTGTCTCACTATGATAGGCCATGGGGTGGTTGTTCTGAGTGAGAACTATACCCATAGCATAGTCCGAAGCATCTGTCTCAATCTCAAAGGGTTGTTGCGGGTTTGGTAATGAAAATAACGGGGATGAGCACAAGCACTTATTTAAATCATTGAACGCTTGTTGTTGGGATAGGCCCAACACAAATATTTCCTTACCACCACCCATGTTTACTTGGCTGAGGGCCCATGCAATATGGGAGAATCCCAACACGAACCTGCGATAGAAATTGGCAATGCCTAAGAAGCTTTGAAGCTCAGTGAGTGTGGTTGGGTCTACCCAGTCACAGATGACATGGATATTGGTTGGATCCACATGCACACCATGTTGATCCACGATCTATCCTAGGTATTGGACCATGTCCATGCCAAAGGATCATTTTCCAAAGTTGGCATATAACTTTTGTTGTTGCAGGGTGTGCAAAACCTGCTGAATATGCTGCAAGTGTTCCGCCCAAGTCTTGTTCTATATGAGGAAGTCATCTATATATACCACTACAAAATTATTGGTGAAAGGTTGTAGGATATCATCCATCATCCTCATGAAAGTTGTTGGAGCATTTGTCAAACCAAAGGTCATGACCAACCATTCAAAAATATCTTCTTTTGACTTGAAGGTGGTCTTCCATACATATGTCTTTTCTACGGGGACCTGGTGGTAGCTAGATATCATATCAATCTTACTTGATAAATCATAAACAAGAAAAACAACATGGCGGAAAAGGCTCACTAGCCAACACTATATTATTCACTCTAGTGTTACATATTTATAGTACAATGGGTGATTCCACCTCATAGAGAGATTTGCTCTAGATCCTAAAATCATGCATGATGACTAGGCTAGGCAATCTTAACTAAATCATTACTCATCACTTGAGGATATATTACTAATGTCCTAAATGAATAATACAAATATAGGTGACAATTTATACTTAGTGTTTGGTAAAGGTAAGACATAGGCTAACAATCCCCCCCTCAATCACAAGTCCGATCGATAATACCAACAATAAAGCATAAAATTGTATCAATTCCAAGTATTCATACTGAAACTTTTAAGCTGAGCCTCAATGAAGAACTACTTGAAAAACCACCAATCTGGATCCTAAAAGGTTCATCTGAAATGAACTGGAAGAGAGCTGAGATATGGAAGTGAACAACTGCAATATCTGAACATTTCCCGATTGCTTGACAATTTGATCATTTTGCTAAGTATTTTAGCTAGAAGAATTTGATGTCTTCTGCTAATTGGTGAACATGTAGTTTCACCACTCTACTATCAGTGTATCACTGAAAGTGCTCTCTGAATCTGCAGTTTGGGATAACCACTGACCAATTTATACCATGTATCTGATGGTTTTTGGATAACTACTAACCAATCTTGACACTTTTAGGTGCCCAACAACATCCCAATATATAATGTGTATGATTCAATTGCAAGTCATTGAACCATAATCCTGTCAAATCCTTCCATCTCTAGAAAATCTCACAATGTAATCATGTGAGCTAGGATGCATGAAAATTGTTTACTTAATGTAAACTCAAATCTGATGAGAGTGAACCAAGAGAACTGAATCAGCTTCTAGTCTGACACATCCCTAAAAATGCCTGACAACTCAATCAAATGCCAAGCTGCAATGCAGAAGGATCCTCTTGTCCTCTGCTAGGTCGAATGACCATCTATGTGAACCAAATGTTCACATCATTGCTCTCAAAATCAAAATCTATATGATTCAACTTAAACTTATTGAACCATAATTTTGCGAAATTTTGTCATCTACAGACTGCAGCTGCCCATTTGGAAAATTTCATGCCTATATGGCATATTTGATGTTTGTTGTTGTCAAAACTTTCTGTCTGATAACCATCTTCAATTCCATCATCAATTCCCCCCTTTGTCAGCTAAAAGGAGAGACCATAAGTGGTTTCATGAACCATCTTCACTGGAATTTTGAACTCCCCCCCTTAAGGTGCATGCGAGTTACATCATTTTACTACCCCCTTCTATGCTCAAGAGATTACCATAATTGTTTCATTTGAGTACAACACAAAGTGGGCATGCAGAAAAAACCACATGTTATCTCATCCCGTGAGGGCCATGCTCGAAAGCTACACCATAAGGGGACCACTTATGTGAGGTAGAAAAATGTTATGTTCTACAAGATTGGTCTTTACTCGAGATTGAATTCTATGGTAAGACTTATATAATCACTTGGTTGTTGATGCCCATTGCCAATGATCAATCCACTTATAGTGAATCTTCAATCTTGTAGGTTTATTCAGTGTTGAACATCTGTTTGAAGAATGGTTATGCTTGCCACAATGCTGGCAAGGATGGAGATCAAAACATTGATTCTCCTTGTGACCAAATCGATTACAATGTTGGCATGTATCATTCTGATGCTAAACTTGAATAGGTGAAGTTGAAGCTTCTTGAAGGAATCCATCACTTTGGAACTTGATTGGTATGGAATAATCGAAAATATGAAAGGTAACTTCCTTGTCATATCCAAGTCCTATTCTATTCTTTTTGTAGATGATTTCTTCCCAAGGTCTGATGATGGGCTTGGAAAGAGTATTATGAACCTATTTATTTGAAATCTGTGGAAGCGGATTTACTAGATGTTGATGCATCATTGAAAATTTTTCTTCATTGAAATCAAAAGAAAATTGAAATGTAGGTTCATGAATAGATTCAACTTCGTCTGAAACTGATTCTGAAGTTGTATCACTGTGTTTTTCCTTCACTAGTTGTTGATTAAAAACATCATCATCATCATCATTATCATCATAGAGAGGGTTGTGCTAAACAAAAACTAGTTCAGAACACTTCACTAGCTGTTTATTTTTGAGATTAGTCAACTCATCATTCAATAGTTGGGATAGAGATTGAAGAAGTCTAACTTTAGCTTGCATCACTTGCAAACAAGTTAGCACTAATTGAAGATTTTCTTTGTTCAATATCACTGTGTTGTCTTCAGTGGTGTTTATTAGAGTGTTCAATAACTCTAATAATTCTAGATTTCGAGCCATTTCAAAACACTAAATGAGGTCTCCTTGAGCAGGTAGATCCTTATTACAATTTGACTCCACAGAAGAAGTTTTATTTGCAACTCGCTCACCTGAATTACTCACTTGAACTTCATGCTCGCTTTCTATTCATGCTCGCTTGTACTCGCTCCACGAAGTTGGAGATGTTGGTTAACAACGAAAATGCATCCAAATTGTGATGTTTACAATGATTTGAGTTTTAACACTCAACCTTGTCAATTACGACTCAAAATGACTTTAGGGTGTTGGGATCAACTGAAAATGCACCTTATGACAAATTCAATTCAAATTGATTTAAAAAAGACAAGTAAACTTACAAAAGGACAATTTGCAAGTTACAATAAATCATGATAAAGTAATCTTACAACAAACATCGTTTGCAAGTTACAATTTAACTTCAAATGATCCATGATGTGTTGAGTTCGAAAACTTTGATTTGTCCATTACTAATGTAGTTTGATGACTTGAATGCTTGAGAATGTTCTTTACATTTGCTTGAATGACATGAATTTTAGCTTGAACTTCATGTATGTGTTTCAATGGCATTAATTTGTGTGCTTATCTTGTTGTGGATTCCATGTGCGTATAGTTGTAGAGAAAATTACAAGCGTAGTGTCAAAACTAGTCACAAAAACACTATGAAAAAACATTCAAGGAATCATTCACCATCACACACAATGCAAGGTGTTCCTAAGATCCCCTTATTCAATTTCGAGCGGATCTAGGACACAGACAAAAGGCTTTATTTTATTATGGATGTGTTCTTGTCACATCACCCAAATACAATTAGCTCTTAAAACTAAAAAGCGATTCTCTTTTTGATGAGAGATCAAACTTACTTTTGAAGTGACAAAAAAAAAGTTTATAAACCTTTTCAAAAGGTTGCACCAAACTCTCATTTCTTTAAATTGTTTTACATCTCAAAATTGTTCAAAATTTGTACTTCTTCACCCTTTTCAACTTCATTGATATGCTATGGCCCACATGAACAAAACATGTCCAGCTCATCAAATAGAAAATACAAGAAATATAAAATTTCTAGGTCGGAAATCAGAGAATGGTGTTGAAATCAAGAAAATATTTGAAGTCGATGAGGAGGCCAGGCCATGTCAATTGTTGGAAATTGAATGGCTGTTGAGATAACTAGAAACAAATTGTTGGACTCTTCAGATTCTTTAAATTGTATAGGTGGTGGTAGATTTATTTTCAATGGTACGTGTAAATCCCATCAAGAGCAAATCAATTGCATTTATACAAGCCACACAAACTTCTGACTCCTCATCCATCACTACCATTTTCATGCATGAGATCATCCACTGAACACAGATGGAAAATAAAGGCAGGATTCGTATCAATCCCAGTGAAGTTTTTCACTTCTAACCTGTATAGCCCAACAAGTTCTCAGCTACCAAAACACCACCAGAAATTGCATATAATCTCAATGCTCTAACTCTGTCAAAAAACCATGCACCCAATGTCTTGATGCATCGTCATTGGGTCCTTAAGCTACCAATCTCCAACAAAAACCCATTGAGACAGGTCATCGATTATAACGTGGTGAAATACAAGTGGTCACCCAGACATTCATCCGCCAAACAGTTGTCATCCAACTCTCGATTTCTCTCCACGGGCATGGATTGCAATCAAAGATGATTTTGAAAAATTATGTGTCATCATCGGGCACACAGACTATTCTAATAGAACTCAACCAATGATTTTATCCCTTGCAATCTTGTGATTCATAATCAATTTCCTTGTTGCTCGCAGGGGTGTAGACCGATTGGCAAGTCCGTGTAAATTGCAGGAACTATGTAAAAAGGAGGTCTCAAGGTCGATTCTCACCCCGCTTTACCCGGAGGGCATGCTTGCGGGATGTGCGTTTCTCCCCAAGGTTTATAAGGCAGCCGGAAGGATTCGACCCCGTGTCACGCGAGTACGATACTGCCGTTGTTACCGATTCCCCTGAGCAAAAAAAAAAAAAATAATCAATTTCCTTGTTGGTGAATAATCAAGAGAAAATGTGATATCTAGGAAAATGTGATATTGCAGATGATCCCGCCTCTTCGTTGGTTTTGACTCGGATTCCCATTGATATGTTTACATTCTCTACCAGAATGTCTCGGATTCCACCAAAAGTCTCGCTACAGATGGTGATTCCTGCAAAAGGCGTTGAGTCGGTTATCCTCCGGACGATTATGTTGGAGCTCGGATGACCGAAAGCTATTCCATAATCATTATGAATTTATTTTCTTGAACTTGATTCCAGGAATGAAATTCCTTGAATCCGGACCTCAGAAATTGCAAATCATTGCACCAAGATACATTCTAAATACTGACAGAATTCACATCTCTTCCTCCCAATGTGTGGTGATTTGAAATTGTACAATCGGAACAGGAGATGATTGCATTTCTATTGTTACAAAAAAAATAGATATATAAATCAACACTATGGGCACAGACATCAGGGGTCACACTAGATCCAGTGAACATTGGAGCCAGTGTCAAGCACTGTAATCTAGTCGCGCTATGAAGCATCAACGCCAATCTGGAAGAAGTATTGCTGATGGAGAAATCAGGTCTCTTGGCTATGTTGTCTTCATAATTGCGTGTTCAAAGAGGTGTAGATCTGCTGCAATTATCCTAGATATCTCAAATCCACTCATTCGATGCATGAATCTTCCCAGCTTAATCATGAATACCTTGATAATCTGAGTTGGAGGTCCATACAGAGCGAGCTAAGTGAACATGCTCTTTAATCCTTCTAACTTGCTGTCACTCAAACCATGCACCATATCTTCACCTTTGTCATTGGATTTTTAATGGCCTCCCATTTGCAGGACTAAAATTTAGAACATCCAGAGCACAATTAGCCTTGTGAGCGTGGTTGTAGTTGATGTAGGCATAACCGAGGGAGTTCCTGCTGATCTGATCTCTGCAGATGCGAACGGAAAGAACAGAACAATCTGACTGAATATGTCATAGAGCTGCCCTTCGGTGACAATGGGATCCAGATCTCCCACATATAGAGAAGAATTTGGTACAACCGCCACCCAATTTCACTTGATCCAAATAAATCTGTTGTTTAGCAGTTTCATGACCTTATCACTGTGATCTGGGGAGGTGAAAACCCCTCCACAACGATCTTGTAGCACTATGAACTCATAGGGAATTGCAGATTAATGATAGGTGAAACAACCTTGGCTCTGTGGTGAATGTTCACATTTGCTCGAAATTAACTTGCCAGATATCCAAGAAAATAGAACTCGACCATAACTAAAAAAAAATTAAGGAAAACTCGCCAAAACTGGAAGAAAGGATTGGGAAACTCACATAAAATTTTGATCCAACAATAGTCAGATTGTGATCTGAATTAAAAAAAATAAAAATAAAATAATGGAGCAAAATTTATGCTGCCTGCTAATAAAAATGAACTTTAAATTGAAATAACCGCGACCTCATTTTTTTCATTTTACATCCAAAAGAACGTACATCTGCATCGCTGAGAGCGTTGCTCCCAATCACCTGTGGTGTAGCAGATTTCTCTCCTCCATGATGTAGCTTATGTGAAAATTTCTCTTATTTCACTGCATGATGTTGTTGCATGTTACTTCCCATGGAGAACTACCATGCTGAAGCAATCAGGCCCTTAAGAACTATAAGAGGCTCTGATACCAATTGATAAATCATAAACAAGAACAACAACATGGTGGAAAAGGCTCACTAGCCAACACTATATAATTCACTCCAATGTTACATATTTATAGTACAATGGGTGATGCCACCTCATAGAGAGATTTTCTCTAGATCCTAAAATCATGCATGATTACTAGGCTAGGCAATCTTAACTAAATAATTAGTCATCACTTGAGGATATATTACTAATATCCTAAATGAATAATAGAAATATAGGTGACAATTTAGACTTAGTGATTGGTAAAGGTAAGACATAGGCTAACATTACTGAAGCATTAGGCCCCCTTGAGCTGATCAAGGAGATCGTTGATTATAGGAATCAAGTATCGGTTCCTGACTATGATTTTATTTAGGGTTCGTTAATCAATGCATAGTTGCTAGGTCCTATCTTTCTTCTGCACCAGCACGATTGGAATCCCACAAGGCGATGATTTGGGATGGATGTGCCCCTTGTGGAGAAGTTCTTGGATCTGTCACCTGATATCCTCATTCTCTAACATAGAGTGGCAATAGAATGTCCCATTAGGCACTAGTGCATCGAGGGTTAGATCAATGGGATGCTTGACCTAACAATGCAGAGGTATCCTGGTAGGTGAGGAGAAGATATCTTTGTATTCTGCCACGACCTTCTCCACTTTATTCTACTGTGTGGAGAGGTCCATCATGGAGGCCCTGGATGTGGATGCAATATTTCGCTGACTCTGAGAGTGAATCATGAAAAATACAAACTTCTCGGTCTGAGAGATGACCTTCCTGCATTGCTTGGAAAAGATTAAGGAAATAACACTAGGTGGGATTGCCTTGGGTATCATGTATAATTTCATGTTCAAAGTAATAATAACAATATGATACCTAGACTCATATACAACATGACATTTCCATAAATAAGGTTGGCCCAAAATAACATTACAAACTTCGAGAGGAAACATCACACAATACCTCATCTTTGAAGGGCTTGATGTTGTATGGCAGGCGACACTGTTGGCTGACATGTTGTGGGTGTGGATTTCTCAGAAGGGATAGCCTCTTGAAGACCTATTCTGATATGAGGTTCTTCTAGCTACCGCTATCAATGACAAATTGCAGGGGGGTGCGTTATACCCACATCTATGAATGAAAGAGGCCCGCGCTTTCTTCTGGCTCCTCTAGTTCATTGGGATGGACCTTGGTGATAGAAACGGTGGCACTGGGTTCCATGTTAATGATACATCTCCCCCTTTATGCTTCTGACTAAAATTAGGAACTTGCATTTGATTTAGAGGCTTTCACCTTAACCACCAGTGATTTCTTGGAATGACAATCAACAGTGTTATGCTAGGGGTTCTTATGGAAGTCACACCACTTCCTGATATCTTTCTTTGTCTTTTTTGCGTCCTTCTTTTCTTGTGACCTAGACTGGTTATCCTTAGGCTATCTCTCTTTTCTTTTTCCTTTTTTTCTAGGGGTTGGGGCTTCCCTTGACTTACTTTTGATGTGAGGGGTTCCCAGGCCCAAATTGTCTCGTCTTTTGTTTAAGCTTTTGCTTGATTTTGACAACATATCGATAGGTCGTGCCGAAGGATGTATCTATGCAGACCACCATGATACTTGAGCACCATATGTCACTCATAATCTTTGATACCCAGGTTGGTGCACAAGGTATGGAATATATTTGTGAACTCTGGCACTACATGGTCTCTTTCTTGTCACAGTGTGGATGATTTTGTATACAGGTCATCATAACTACTGACAGGGTAGTATTGTTCCTTGATAGCATCCCTGAAGGACTCCCAAGTGATCAAGACTGTAAATAATGAGGGTTCCTCTATTTCCTTTTTCTCACATAAAGTCTCCCACCAATCTTTTACATGGGAAACAACTTTGAGGAATGAAAACATAATGTTTTCTCTGTTTGAAAAGTTATGGAAAGAAAAATACCCTTCTAGCAGATTCAACCATTTGTCTACAACATCTGTTTCTATATGATCTTCAAATATGGGAGTATAAAAGTTTATTTGTACCTTGAATGGGGAGGCACCTCCGTTCGAGGAAGATGTGTCACCTATTGGTAGTCGCCAAAGGATTTGCACAAAACAATACATCATTTCATTCCTCTGTTGCACGAGGGATTCCTCGAGCCACATTTTGAAAGGATCTCCTATCTTGTCATATTTATTTTCTCCCACCATGAGAGGTCGCTTGGGCATGCAAGATATTTTTTCCTCAAGAGAAACAAGCTCGAGACCCAATTCTTTGTACGTTGACCTCGTCGAGGACATGCATTAAGAATGACAAGGACAAAACCGCTCTGATACCACTGATCCAGATTTTATGAGAAGAATGAAAGGAATACATATTATTATTATTATTAACACAGGAATACAAGGATAACAGAGATACAGTAACATAGATACAGTAAAAATGGTTTCTATTCAATAAGAAAATGTGTTGAAACTGTAAAACGCAGCGGAAAATAATCTTGCTAGAATGGTGGTGACTTATCTCTAAGAAGAGATGTGACGATTGCATTCATTCACAAGAAGATGGTTACAATGAGTCTCTCCAATAATTTTTATGATAAATTGGAATTCTTAAAACCTATACATCCAAAAACCTAACCCTAGGAGATTAAGCACCAAAAGTCATGTGGGCCCCGTTGGGGTAAGTTAGTACATCAACTTCTCGGGGTGGTAACTTTTTCATGCGATCTATGTTTTAGGCACACGATATTCCGTTGGAGATGTATATATGAGGACTACACATGTTTTCATAAGACTCTGACTCCATATATATTTTGACTATGGAGAGCCCTAAAAACATTGTTTAGGGCCTTAAAACGACCTCGGAAGTCAGGGACCCAAAAACTAGGAAAAAAATGTCAAACTGGAAAACTGCCAAAATGAGCCAGTTGGAATAGGTGGGAGGCCACCGACATCCATCTGGATCAAGTTCAATTCCACTCGGCTCATATCTCACCCAAATTCCCATACTTCGAATTTGAAGAGTTAGCGATAATTCCAACAAAAAAATGTTGGATAACTGAGAGGGGGGGTGAATCAGTAATAGAGCAATTTAACCATATAATCCAAGTGTTATATCAATGAAACATTATTATCCAATAACTGCAGAGTAAATAATAAATGAACAAATGAAAAATCATACACATACACATTACACCAGTGTTTTACGTGGAAACCCAAATCGGGAGAAAACCACGGAATGCTTTTTCTTATATGTCTTGAAGAATTACATTCATTGGAAGCACCAAC
>JZKD02S1625208.1:0-19363 GCA_000966675.3 Picea glauca
TAAATGTTCTAATATTGGAAGAGTCTTATTTGAAAGTGTTCTTGTAAGAGAACCGTAAGACCTCATACAATTATTAGATTTAAGTTTGTTTCATTTCATCTTTTAAATTTTTGTTTAATGTTCTAATATTGTAGGAGATCCTAAAATTCAGGTGTTCTTGTAAGAGAGCCTTAGGATCTTAACAATTGTTAGATCTAGGTTTGATTAGTTGTTGAAAGAGATCTTGATGAATATGTTCTTGTAAGGGAACTTTAAGATCTTGGACAAATTAGGAATCTTTCTAGATCTATATATTTTAGATAAGCACTTCTAAGTTTACCTTCCCGGGTTGACAATTAAATTGAACTATGATTGACATCATCAATTAGAACTAAACACCATGTCTTTATTAAAACTATATATTGGGTGATTTATGGGGTTATTTTGGTCACTCACCACATAAGCAAATTTAGTTTCCATATACAATATCCTATTTTCTCCTCCAAAAATTGACATTCTAGCATAAGTCATGTCCATTTCCATGGTACCTCCTAAATTCCCCGCCCATGCTCTTGATACCAACATACCATGGTTGGCAGGAACATCTTCCACTACCACATCCCTCATAATGATTTTAACAAATAGTTGAGCTAAAGTGACTACCATATATTTGATCAAACCTTCACACTTAAATTTTCTTGAATCAAAAGAATACAGATCATGGTAGAGCCTAGCTATTTCTAACTCCAGCTTCTCCATCAATGTTTTATTCATGAGGTTGTGTGAAGTTCCATAGTCCAACATGTAGTTGTGCAACATTTTATCATGATATTCAAAGTTACATAAAAATGAGCAACATAATCCTCTTTATCATCTATGTGAGGTCCAAATACAATGGTAGGACATTCATCTTGGACATTCAAAGGGTCTTTTTTATTTTTGGGCCCCATCCCATGCATGACCTTCTCAATCTACTTATGATACAAGGGATTTTTATCCAATTTAATTAGAGGCACGAGAAATTTATTTTTTATAATTCATGTTCAATGTTAAAAGATGGACCATGTTTTTTAGATTCTTTCTACTCAATTCCCCCTTTTACTTGTTCTAGGGTATCAATTTTATTTCCAGTATCTTCAACTTCTTTATCCTTATCTTTGTATTGATTTGAAGCGAGATTTTTGGGATGTGGTTGACTGTCTAGTCTAGTATCATTTTTCTTGGGTATGAGGTCATACTTCTTATGCATTTTTTTCTTGTAAGGAATCAACAAACATTTTGTATTGAGATGATGAGGAGACTTCTTGTCTCAACTCACTATTTGGAACTTATTTTTTGGGATTGAGGGATTTTTCATTATCATTTTGAGTTAAATGAATGGCATCATTATCATCTTGAAGAAGATGAATTTCTTCTTAAAAATCAACATATTCCTCATCCACTAGATCTTCAATTAAATTTTTATCATTGTTATTTCTGATAAGAGGCTGAATGGGTTGTTCTTCACCCCTTCTTTCCATTCTTAGGACTTGTGGGTTGAATGGTCTTCTAATATGATTGGTATTTCTAGGGCCTCCCTCCCAAGGAGATTTATTTACATTTTTACACTCAACTTCAATCCTAGACAATTTATTGGACATATTTATTATCAGTGTAGACACCTCTTCAGGTTTTGCATCTTGAGAGTCCTTATTTGGATTAGAGGTGCAATCTTATTCTTTGATTTTATCTTTATCTTTTTCAACCTGATCTATTTTAATTTTAATTTTCCCTGATGCAATCATATTTTCCTCAATATCTATTGCATCGTCTTTCATAATGAGCAAGGTTGGGGATATCCTCTCCCTCAACATCATAGAAAAATCAGCTTCAAAGGCTCCAACATAAGTAACCCTTGTTGTTGGTTGTGAAGGTTTGATATCAAAAGAGATCTTATTGTAAGTTTGTTAAATCTCCTATTGAACTCAACAAGAATTTCATTTTCCTTTTTTTTTAATGAGCCAAACTCAGTCAGGTAATATAGGTGGTCTCTCTTCTCTCCCCACTACCTCATAAAGGTTGATTCTAAATCTTTCCATGTACCAATTGTGGTAGAAGGTAACCCCCTAAACCACTTTCTTACATCTCCTTCCAAAGTATGAAAAAATAGTCTCACGAAAACATCATCATTTTCCAAAAAACGTTTATCAGTGAAGTATTAAAATGCGCCCATATTATCTTCAGTAGTGGTGGCCTTTTCCCCATCATATTTCCGTAAGAGTTTGAGGTAATTGTCAAGGAGATGATGGATATTTTGAGGAAAATTTAAAGGGCCATATATGGTCGCTATATAGAGGTTTACTGGTGGTGGAGGTGGATGATTCCCTCCACATCTATCTCCTAGTCCAACCATTAGGTTTTGAAGAATGAGATTATTGGCTTCAAAAGACAAAGGGGGTGCATGATTTTTCAGAAAGGGTCTTAAAGAGGAATCTCCTACTTGAGGAAAATCTAGAGGAGAAATTTGTAGATCTATCAGAGGTTTAAGGGGAAATTTAATATAAAAATGTGAATCTAAAGGTATATCTATTAGATCTGTAGATTCACTTATTTTATGACCAAAAGAAGATGATAGATCTAAATGAGGGTTACCTATGGGAGAAGACAATTGTCTCTCCCTAATGTTTATCTAGGTAAAAATATTTTCTGGATCTGGATAAAATTGAATATAAACATGATCAGGGTTCCTTCTGGTATGTCTTCTTGTAGATTCCATATTTCTCACTATGGAGTCACCATGTGAAAGATTAATACCCAGTTTCCTGAATCTTATTCACCATCAAAAATCAGTTCTTTCAATGTCGTACCCCGGGGAAAAATAACTTCAAATTTTCCTCCTCAAAAATGACACCATTCCAGATGTTGTTCCTTGATATGTTCCAGGTTGTTAATGGAACTATGCCAAGGCACCTCAGGGGATAATACTCAGATGGATTTTTAAATCCATATTTGTACTAGAAATATTTGTGTGAATATCTTGAATCTACTTCTCTTTTGACCCTTAGACAAATTTGACTTAGATGACTAATAAATCTCAACTCCAAGAGGCATGTTACCATGTGCAATCAAACATTTGGAATTTTCATAGGGATGGATGGATGGATTTTAAGGAAAACAAATAACTAGAAAGGTATTCCCGATAATAAATCTTACTATCTTTTAGAGGAAGAAGAATTTGTTGAGCAATTAAGAATTCAACAGTTTAAACAATATAAATCTAGATCTCTGGTGGGTTATGCTTTAAAAAAAATTAAATGCTTCATACATTCAAACATAAAATGAACCTTTTTCATATATCAAAATATATCAAACAAAATGATAAGAATTGGTCATGCAAGATGAAATCATTTCATATATCATAGAAAACATCACAAAATAACATTGAATGTGGTGCTAATTTGCTGCTATGAGATTTTATTAATATGGATATGTTAAAATAGCAAGAATGGAGGACATGGATTCACTTGAAGAAACAATTACAATGAGAGAATGGGAATATGGAGTCTATAGATTGAATACATCATGGTGTATGAATCTCTTGAGGACTTCCTTCATCGTTTACTTGTTCTTGAGATTTGTGATCTTCCAACCTTGAGTATAAAAAACTCTTCAATTCCCCAAAGTGTCGACCCTTGAAAAGTGCACCTTATTTCTCCTTTATATCTTTGTTCCCATCCAAAATAGCTTCTTGAATCTTCTTACTTCCTCTTTATTCCTCCAAACCATCTCCTGTTTTGTCATGGGTCCCACCCAAGTAAAAAAAAAATTACATAACAATTTAATTTATCAAAATTTACCCTTTAGGAATCACAACATGTGCCATTTGATTCTCCCTACCTTGCCAAAGGGATATAGGAAAATTGGCACATACGATTCCAAACTTTTCCCATGGGATACTCAATTTTATTCCTATTTCTTACCATCTCATCCAAATTTGTGTATCTCTCATAATATGGCTGAGGAATATTCTTGAAAATCCCCTTCAAATTATGCAATATTTCAAAGTCTCTACAAGAATTTATAGGACATATTGTCCTATCAAAACTCCTTCCAATTTGTCAAATATGCTATCATCATTTCTTCTATTTTCTAGCAGATCCTGATATTTATTTTTGTGGGAGTATATCTCCATTTCCATTCCAGGGAAGTGGTAACCCARGCTTGAKTTTCTCTGTCTTTCCTTCACCTACAATTGTTTTCTTGATACCTCTTGCTGACAACATAACTGAGGAGAGATGTTCAATAGTTAAGGCTAGTCCCTTAGGGGTTGCCTCAGTCTCACTCTCCCCTTGAGTTATTTGCAATATCCCCTTCCCTTTATCTAGGGTCCCTATCACACTATCCTCTATTTCCACTCTTTCACCCCCTTCAGGCCTTTTGTTCTACGGATACTCTACATCCATTCAAGACTGCATCTCTGAGAATGTCCTTTTTGTTAGCCTAATTTATTTGCATAAATGAAACACTACTATGTCAATCCAGGGTTGATAAAATTTCAAGGAACAATCACTGCATGTGAGGGAATTAGCTTTGAAACCTTTCTACAGTCCTTTAAACTAAGAATGAAATCCAAACTTGAAAATGATCATCAAATACTAATGAAATATTTTGACTAGATTTTAAAATGAGAATGCAATCTAACTTAATCTATGAGACTTCAAACAAGAACTAATTCTTTCAACATAAGTTTTTCATAGCTCCATTGATAGGAAAACAAGTTACAAAACTTCAATGACTCTACAAGAGAAGGCTCTTGTAACAACATTCTATCAACTTGTGAATTTTAAAGGTTGAAAAGAGTGTTTTAACACATGCAAAATGGAAAGACTGTAGATTAAAATCTAACACTTTCAATCTTATAATTATCACAGCCTCACTGGTGGAAATTCAATTTGAAAAGTTATATTTCCACAATAATTGTTGGCTTCTTCAGCTGTACTCTATTGACTTGTGAGAATTACATATTGGAAGAATGTCAAACACTCATTCAAATGCAAGGACTTTAAACTAAATTCTGACTTCTTCAGTCTAGGTTTATCATAGTCTCACTTGTAGTAAAGCAGGATGCAAAGCTACATTACCTCAATAATTGTAGGTTTTTATAGTACACTATTTGACTTTTGAAAGTTATAGATTGGAAGAAAGATTAATAAATCATCTAAAAATTAAATTAAGTGTAGATTGCAAGAAAAAATTGAAGTAAAATATAATTGTTAAATCTAGAACTAAAGAGATGATATATAAACAAAAGAATGAAATATTTTCCCAAGTAAAAAACAACAGAAAATGAAAATATACACAAGAATGACATGGACCAAAGCAAGAGGGCTCTCCAGGATTGACTCACACATAGGTAAAAGACAATTAGCTGAAGGAAATCAAGGCTCTTCTATTAAGCATAAGACTGTTTACAAACTTAGATTTAGAAGTTCTTTCTCCAAATTCGAATTCCATCGAAGCTTCATATTTAGCTTATTTATATAAAATGAAATGTAAAGTTCAGCTTAGAAATAATCTCATGGTATAACGATGAAACTAACTAGCTCCTGTATATGCTGATTCGACCTTGATTTTGGCGATGACTCATGATTTCAAGAATCAACTCGGATCTCGTATTTTTTTGCTGTGAAATTGCTTGTTGGTGCCTGCGTTGACTGTGCATTGACCAATGTGTTTTTGGTTCTTTTTCCCGCATCCAAGAGGACACACACCATGATATGAAGACAAGGATCAAGACCCACATGCTCGTTTCCTCCAGTTCGGCCTGCAAACATCTAGATGAATGAAAAATTACAAGAACTAAATTATTCTTGCAATTATTGATAAAATATGAATTTTGAGTATTTTAACTTGCTATTTTTAACAATTAAAAATAAAATAAGAAATTACCTAATATTCCTTGGAATGTCTTTATTAGGCTAAGATGGATGGAAAATGTGCCAAAAAGAGAGATATTAAGGAAAAAAGGACATAAGTTTAGAAGATTTCTAGATAGAAAAACAGGGTACCAACATTCCCCCCAGACTAAATCTTTTGCATGACCTCTTGCAAATCAAAATTTTCACAAATTTGTTTTTCTCCTCTTTATTAGATTGCTCTATCTTCTCTAAGTAAAACATCCACATTTTATGTAGAAGTCTTACTAAATTTCTTTTATCTTCTAGTTGTAGCCTTTACCTCCAATTTGTTTGTTTGAGACTCATAGGTTTCCTACGTTTATACCTCTTGGAAGGTTGTCATGTTGCTTGAGTATGCTCTTGAATGAATTTTTCATTGGACTCCTTTAGCATCTTCAGTTCCTCCTTTGATTTCTCATTTTCATCCCTCATATTGACACTGATCTCATTTAAGAGTTCATTTTCACTTTTTTATGTGTCTTTCTAAGACCTGCATTTCCTTGATTTCTCTTTTTAACTCTCTGACCTGTCTCTTTTTCTTCTTCAATTTTGAATTTGAAATCAAATTGGAGAGTGGTACCTGGTTGTCTCCTAGTCCTGAATATTCAATATGCATGTTTTCTTCCATTTGATCCTGATTTTGAGAACCTTTCCTATCAATATCTACTGGATGAAGTTTTCTTGCTGAAGAAGGTAAATTTACTAATGAGGACATTTTCTCTTGCTTCCTTCTCTTTTCTCTTTAAATATTGATAGAACTCCTGTTGACTTCCATCAACTTCAGGGGTTGACATTTTTTTTCTACAGTACCCAGTCCTGTGTCTTTTAGAAATATTCACAAACCCTTTGTCTTGTTGCTCATTTCTTTCAAGTCTTCTGGTCATTGCTCTTGTCAATTTTGGATGAAATGAAGATTCTCCAACTTCATTTATTTTCACTTTTCGCTTTCTTCGTGTCTTCTTTTCCATTATTTACCTTGGAATTTCATGAACCTCTTGAAATTCAACTATATCATCGGATATATTTCCTGGAGCATATTCTATGTTTTCAAACTCATTTGCAGCAAAACATTCTGACCATACCATTCCTGGCTTTATCAATTCATGTTTAATTATCATTTTTACTATCCCATGGTGATATAAATACCCGTCGATGTTTTTAGTTTGCTTTTGTATAACTATGGACATCTTTTTCAAACTGTGAAATAGGTAATAAGGCAGATTCAATGGCTTTTCATCATTCAAATGTAGAAAAATTATAATATGATATAGAAAAATGAAACCAAATTTTCCTTCACAAGTGATATATTTTTGGACAAGAAAGGAAATATATTTCCAGGGGTCCTTTAACCATAATCTTGGAACCCCTGCTACCCAGAACATGTTATTTTTCCTATTTCTCAACAACAATGGTGTCCATGCCCTCATCTCCATTGGTTTATTTTAAGCCAATTTTCACTAGATTGTGGAAGCCCTGCATTTTGTGATAGCAAGTGTTCACAAATATGGAGGGTTAAGTTTTCTACCTGAGCTTGTTCACAATTGAATGATTGGGAAAATGACCTCGTGAATTCTACATTGTGTCCATCAATTTTTTTGAAGAATTCCATCTATCCCTCTCTCTTGAGAATTACGTTTCTCTCTGGATGAATGAATTCCCTCGAGCTCGACCCCAACTGGTTCGAACCTTACAGCCATTTCCTTTGAAACCGTCTTCTCTGTATCCTCTTTCTCCAAGCTTTGGTATTCAATTTTAATTCCTCACATCTCTATTTATAAACTCTTTTATTCCAATTTCGGGCCTCAAAGATTTATTCTCCAATCCATGTTCTTCAAATTCGGGCTTCAAATCTCTGTCAATAAAACCCTTAAACAATGTCTTCAACAATCAAAACCCTACTTACTTGTATTTGTGTACACTGGAAGGATGACTGATATCCGTTTTACCATAATTCGACTTGCATGCTAGCAAACGAAGACTATTCCTTTTGACAACAAAACCCTAGAGCTCTTGTCTTTAGCAATCAAAGCCTTACCATCTGGTGCTTGTTCGGTTCTGAATATGTTGAAGATATGTTTGATATTTGTTCTCAAAATTTCAAATTTGCAACTCAACAAAGGGGGAGACTTACTCTGTTAAACCATAAAATTCTATGTTTTGTAAAGTCAGGTTAGTAAAATACAAACATGGGGTTAATTTGAAATATATATGGAGAGGTAATGGTAAGTAAATGAGTCAAGATCGAAATAAAGGAGTAATTGGTATGTTTGGGTAGTGTTTACATAGTTAACTAAAAGATGGATAATGAAGTAGGGTAAGGGAATGATTGTAGGTTTAAATGTGGTAGAAATGGCATATAGATATAGTGGTATGATTAGAATAGATAGGATAGAAAAATGCATACATATGATTAAAATCATATAGATAACTTTTATTTCATTTTTAATTTCAAAATCAACAATTTAAAACAACAAATTTGGATTATATCATTTCTTTTGAATTTGAATGTTTGAAGGTGATGTAATCTTGTAGTTGGTACTTGATACAATCTCGTGTAGCTGGTACTTGATACAATCTCTTTTGATGTAATACTCTTTTCCTTTTTCCTTTTTTAAATTCTTGATTTTTGAATTGGGAAGAAAGTTGTCTCCTCCTCAATACTTTGTATCAATGCTAATTTGTAAGATAGTAAGCATAAAACCTTTTACAAAATCTTATACTAACCACTGAAATTCTTTTCTGCAAATGGAGACTATGTTGCTAAGAATTTTTTTGAAAGAACCTATGTAACCCAATGAGATGATCTCATAATTTATGTTTTTTATCACAAATTTCAAAAGCTATTACAAGATCTTATCAGATCTTGCAATTATTGAACTGTAAACCCCGTGAGAATTTTTGCCAGCCAATTTCCAAGGTTTTAGGGAGAAATTCAAGTCTAATAATGCCATAAATCTGGTTTTCACTACCAAACTTGTTTTCACATTCTTTATTCATTGATCTTTTTTAAAAATAAATTGTCTAGCCTTACATATGTACAAAATAAATCTAGTAGGTCATTTATTGAGAATTTTTTTTAGCCAATTGCTTGGTTTTCTAACAAAAATTCAAGCTTAGATTGTGCCAGAAAATATTGTTTTCACAACTAAACTATTTATTATTATTTATTTATTTTATATGTTTTTTTTCTTTGGAAAGTAGAATTCAAGATGAAAGAGGGGTAGGAGTATCACTTCATTTCCCCACAATTTGCATGTCTTCTTACCGAGAAAGTTGTGAGATAAAATCATCTCGACTTATTGGCTTGTTGTAGAGTTTCAACCTATGCCCATTGATCACAAATGAAGTTCCACTTTCATCAATTGTCTTCACCTTTATGGAAACATTGTCGAACACTTCTTGAATTTCATAAGGACCAAGCCAATGAGTGGTGAATTTGCCTCGAAAATCCTTGAATTTGGAGTCGAAGAGAAAATCCCAATCACCAACTTTGAATTGTTTTTCTTGATAAACTTGTCATGCCACCTTGTCCTTTGTTTATGAATCAGAGTAGTTTGTTGTAGAGCATATTTATGGATCTCATCTAACTCATACAGTTGCATCATTCTTTGTTTTTGAGCCTCAATTAAGTCCATTCCAAGTTCAATTACAATTATAAAATTTGAAATTTGAAATTCAATAGGAAGTAGGAATTTCTTACCATACACTAGTTCATAAGGGGTAAAACTAGTGGTATTCTTCCATGATCTTCGCTAATCCCACAAAGCTTCTTGAAGCCTATCTTCCCAGTCTTTCCAATAGAGTTGGAGTATCTTTGTCATGATTGCTTCCAAGAGTTTGTTTGTAGATTCCACTTGAAATGTAGCTTGCAGATGATAGGGAGTGGACTTATGGTGTCTTATCTTGTATTTTTCAACAATCTCCTTCACGAGATTTGAAGTAAATTGTTCTCATTGGTCAGTAAAAATTCCCCTTGGAACTCCAAATCTGACAAAAATGTCTTCAAATAGGAAATTGACTACTGATTGCTCAGTTGCTCGTGATACAAATTTTTCCTCCACCCTCTGTGTGACATAGTCAATGCAAACCAATATGTATATTTTTACTTTAGACAAGGGATTCATGGGACCTATGAAATCCAAATCCCATTTCTCCAAAGTATCCACAACAACTTGAGGTTGTAGGGGCATCTCATCTACTTCTTTTGGCCGACCCATTTGTTGGCAACTATCACAAATTTTCACATACTTATTGGCATATCTGAATAAAGTTGGCCAATAGTATCCGAGATGAAGTATATTATAAGTATTTCTTTTATCTGCAAAATTTCCACAATAGGATTCATCATGACATTCTTTTAAAAGATCAAATAATTCATCCTCTCTAACACACCTACGTAGTATCAAATCTACTCATGTGTAGAAAATATCTCCTTTGACCCATGAGTTTTTAGCACTTAGTTCAATTATCCTATTTTTCTCTTTAGATGAAAAGTGTAATGGTAACTTCCCTGTAGCTAAGTAATTATCTATATATGAAAACCATGGAGATTTAGTAGATATAGAAAATAAATGCTCATCTGGGAAATAATCTGCTAACAAGGATTATTAATGCGAGAAAGAAAGGCTTCCACCTTATTGTCCTTTCCAGGTCAATCTATGACAATAATGTTGAATTCCTGTAATAATAATAACTATCTTATTATTCTACCATAGTAATTGGTTTATTCATTAAATACCTAATGGAAGAATGATATGTGTGGAAAAAAACTTCATATCCGATGATGTGATGTTGAAACTTATTTATACGATGAATAACCGCCAACAATTTTTTTCCAGTCATTGTATAGTTGAGTTCAATTGGAGATAAGTTTTTATTGATAAAATAAATAACATAGGTTAGAAGGTTTGCCTTTTGACCTAAAACTTCTCCCATTGTTGTATCAGATGCATATGTAGAGATGTGAAATGATAAGCTCCAATCTGGGCCCCTCAATATTGGTGGTGATAAAAAAATTTCTTTAAGAGTTTGAAAAGAAAATTGGCAATCAATATCCCAACAAAATTCAACCTCTTTCACAAGTAACCTAAACAAAGGCAAGGCTATTTGAATAAAATTTTCTATAAATTGATGATAATAGCTTGCATAGCCTAAGAAAATTCTAACATCTCGTTGATTTGATGGAATTAACAATTTGAGAATGATTTATATCTTGGTTGGATCTTCTTTTATCCCTACAAGAGACACATGATGTCCAATCACAATTCCTTCAATTTGCATCATTGAGTGCTAGATTTGTTTCTAGGCATCTGATTATAACCTTTTATAAATTATCTAAATAATTTTCAAAAGAATCTCCATACACTGAAAAGTCATCCATGTAAACTTCTACACATTCATGTATCAAATCAGAAAAAATAGCTAAGAATACCCTCTGAAATGTAGTCGGTGAATTACATAATCCAAAGGGTAGTACTTTATATGCATATACCCTAGTGACATGTGAATGTTGTCTTTTCTTGGTCATCCAAAGCTATTTTCATCTGATTATAGCCGCTAAATCCATCGAGGAAAGAAAAACATTTATTTTCTACTAATGTGTCCAGGAATTGGTCGATGAAGGGTAGAGGAAAATAATCTTTTAGAGTTGCTTTATTAAATTTTCGATATTCCACACATATTCACCATTTTCCATTATTTTTGGGTACTACCACCATGGGAGAAACCCATTGGATATATGAGATAAGATAGATAAAGTCTACTTTAGCAATTTATAAAGTTCTTTCACTACCTCTTTTAGCATTGGATTCATCCTTCTTTGTGGTTGACTAACGATTTTGACATTATCCTCTATATAAATATGATGTGTGCAAGTATATGGATGGATACCTTTCATATATGTGTAGTCTCGGGTGAATTCTTTGGAATATTTATGCAATACTTGAATTAACCGTTCTTCTTGATATTTTTCCAAAGTAGAGTTAATGTTTAGAAATTTACCAGGGAAAATTTCAATGAATTTACTGTGAGAATATGATATTGTGTTTACATGAAATATAGTTTGAAATAAAGATGGTAAAGAATTCACTGTACTATTTTCCTGAAAAATTTGCTCCAAAAGATCATTAATGGAAATTTGTTTAGAAGATTCAAATTTCTCTATAGAATATGGATTGGAAATGAAATGATCGAGTAAATTTTCATCATTCTCTTATTTGAAATTTATAGCTTGAGCAATATTTCAAAAATAATGAACAGTTTCTTCCTCGGAGTCTGTTTCTTCAAACCACGACATTTGTTCCAATTCATTTATAGATCTAGCAGGTGGATAAAGTGTCACTTGCATACTTTCATTTCCCTTTGAAATGGTCATATTCCCTGGTCTACAACTAATGAGAGCATCAATTGTGGATAAAAAAGGTCTTCCAAGTATTAAGGGGTGTCCTCTGAAGTTAGATTTAGATTGAATAACTACAAAATATACAAGATACTCCCATGAATACAAAGATACAATGATATCATCTACTACACCCTCAGGTTTTACTTGAGATCTGTCTTCCATTTCCAATATTGTGGGTGTAGGTCAAAGATTACATATATTCAGATTTTGCAATGTTTCGATGGTCATTGCATTAATATATGTGCTTAAGTCAATTAAAACATTCAGAATAGAAATATTGTGGATAAATATGGTAACAATTGGTACCCCTGGATCAACACGTTTTTCTATTGTACTATTTGCTGACATTAGACTAGATAAATTTCCAACAGCTTGCACTATTGTTGAATCCTTTCTTTTTCTTCCTAATTTCTTACGACATAATTCACTAATTGTTTTGGTATAGATTGGTATATTATTTACAACCTCTAATAAGGGAATCTTAACACAAATATTATTTAATTCATTGAAAAAATCATACTCAGAGGGATTTATATATTTTTCCAAGTAGAACCTCTCTAGGAAAGGATGTGTTTTGGTTAATTGTGATTGAAACTTTTGAGTTTCAACTGATTTGTGTGCAATTGTAGTGCCAATTTTATTAGGAATCTCTTCTTTTTCTTTTTTTCTTCTATATGTATTGGGGATTCCTTATGAAGTTTTTTTCAAGAACTTAAGTGGATATCATGTATAGAAACAATTGCATATGTGGGAAATGCTCCTCCTTCAACATTATAAATAGGTCTTTCCACTTTATTATTGTGATTAGCCACTGACTGGGATGGTAATTGAGTTGGTATGGGTTGTGGTTGGTTAGAAGGAAACCGTAGCTAGTGTGGTTGAGTAATTTGTGGTGGAGGAGGTATGGAATATGGTTGTTGAGTTAGTTGTGGAGATTGAGTGGATGGAACTTATTGTTGCTACGTATGTGGTTGTTGTTGAAAATGAAAATATTTTTGTTGATATGGTTGTTGAAAATATGATTGTTGATATCACTGATATGATTGTTGAGGATTATAGAGAGGTTGGTTTCCATAAGTGGGTCCTTTCCAACCTTGTTTATGGGGTTGGTTTTGGACCTGATGAGGAGACCATGCATTCAAAGGCATAAGGGAATTCCATGTATTTTGTACAGAATTTGGATTAGAATATGTAGAAAATTTTTGAACAGGATATTGAGACATACCTGGGGTGTGTGGCTGCCATGGTCTTCTTGGTGCAACATAGTAAAGATATTTTTTTACTCCACTTTCACCTTTATAAATTGATCTGAGTCCTAACAGTGATGGAAAATTTTCTATTGAATGATATTTTGCACAAATGCCACAAACTTAAATACTATCCAATGAACAATCATTTGGTGGATGATTTTTCCTACATTTAGGGCAAAAAACTGATAAGGCTTCATTTTTTTCTTCTTGATTCTTTTTATCGTTTAATGTATCAATTTGAGAACCTATTGTACTTAAAAGACTAGTCTTGAAAATTTCCAACAAATTTCCTAATTCTTCCCTTTTTATAATCTTGATAGTTGATTTGGTGACTTTGGAAAGAACATCTCTTTGTCCTTTTCCATCCCATAGGGGTTTCACATTATTGACCGATATCTTATCACATTCATTCATAAAGGGGGTTTTACAATTATGCAAAATATAGTCAATATATGGGGGGAGGATGTAGGGTATGTGGGAGTTTATAGGTATTGGGAGGTATAAAAGGGGTATTTGGTAAAAATAAGGGATATCTAATAAAAATATTTTTTATTTATTTATTGGAAAAATGTGATGGGAGGGGGGTTAAACAAAAGGATTTGGGGAAGTATTTATCAATATCTAGTGAAATTAGGGGTATTATTTAATATCCCACAAACGAACATGCTATGTCATAGGTTTATTGAGTGGAGACCCCATGTTCTAGCCTTAGCTCTGCCCCTAGAATACTTCCTGCACATTTCAACAATTTGTTCAAAAGGTAAAGATGAAACATCACCATATCCCATGAGGTTAAGAATACCAATATATTAATCATGAATTCCTTTTAAAAATGTAGTACAAATAATATAAAAATTTAAAGAACTATGTTTTGATTTTTGCAAATTGTACAAAAGTCTCTTCAGATAGTCCTATAAGTTCTCGTCCTCTTGTTGAGCCATCCTGGAAATGTCTTCTTTGAAATCCCGAGGTGTTGAATAAGCTTGATATTTATTAAGGAAAAAATTTCTCATGGTGTCCCAATGTCCAATGGTATTTTATCCTAGTACGATAAACCATTTTAAAGTAGTTCCCTTCAAAGTGGCAGGAAACAAACAAACCTTGTGAGCATCATCAATATATCCAAATGTGCAAAATCAAATATCAAATTAAAACAAAAATGCATCAGGCTATTCAAAGGCTATACCATGAAAGTTAGGAATAACTAAAGGTGGAATTTTTTTCATCCTTAGCTCATTTACAAATGTTGTAGGTACGTCTAGGATAGGAAAATTGAAAGTAACTTCTTCTTCCTCT
Organism: Picea glauca; assembly: GCA_000966675.3. Classification (NCBI taxonomy): domain Eukaryota; kingdom Viridiplantae; phylum Streptophyta; class Pinopsida; order Pinales; family Pinaceae; genus Picea; species Picea glauca. The sequence continues at coordinate 14,862 of JZKD02S1625208.1, forward strand.
TCTCCTATTCCATCCCTTTCATCATTCAAACATATTTCTCTTTCTCCTCCTCCTCCTTCTAGTATTCTTTCTCGACCTCCACCCCTTGTTCCTCTGCCTCCTACATGATATTCTTTATCAACCATTTTATTAATCCAAAAATATCCAAAATTGTTTACTCCAACCTTCTGCTAGATATTCAAATTTTTCAACAATTTATTATGTTTGTGTCTGGTTTGAGCTCTCTGCAACAATATGTTACCTTGTATCCTTCTTATTATCTACAAGAAAGTTAGTAATAGGGGGATTTGTGGATGTTTTGACAGGTGGTTTGGTAAAATATTTAATGGATGGTTGTGTAGATGATGTAGTAGGTGGTTTTGTAGATGGTTTAGAATATGGTTGTGGACATGATTTAGTAGGTGTTTTTGTGGGGGTTTTGATTTTTTTTAGATTTTTGGTTTTTCTAGAACAACTTCTTTTTTCAATTTAATAAACCTACCTTTACTATCTCTAGGCCTAACTAATCTATTCATGTAAATTACACATGACTTGGTCTCATGAATACTCACTAAAGTGGGTGTGTAGGTTCTTACCTTCAAGGTTACCTTCTTCGCTCCTCTTGGTCTTAAATGCGTGAACAAACAAAAAACCTCTTTATATATTTTTTATTTCTTAATGAAAACTAAATATTTCAAAACCAATTCCTGTAGCACCTCCCCAACAACGATGCCAAAAATGTCAGCCTAATTTATTTGCATAAATGGGACACATTATGTCAATCCAGGGTTGGTAAAATTGTGAGGCACAATCATTGCATGTGAGGGAATTAGCTTTGAAACTTGTTCTAAAATCCTTTAAACTAAGAATGAAATCCAAACTTGAAAATGATCATCAACTATTAATGAAATATTTTGACTAGATTTTAAAAGGAAAATGAAATCTAACTTAATCTATAAGACTTAAAACAAGAACTAATTATTTCAGCCTAAATTTGTCATAGTTCCACTGGTAGGAAATCAGGTTATAAAACTTCAATGCCTCTACAAGAGAAGGCTCTTGTAACATTACTCTATAAACTTGTGAATTTTAGAGGTTGAAAAGAATGTTTTAATACACATACATAATGGAAAGACTATAGATTAAAATCTAACACTTTCAATCTCATAATTATCACAACCTCACTGGTGGAAATCAAGTTGCAAAGTTATATTGCCACAATGATTGTTGGATTCTTCAACAATAATCTGTTGGCTTGTGAGAATTTCATATTGGAAGGATGTCAAACAGTCATTCAAATGCAAGGATTTTAAACTAAATTTCAACTTCTTCAATCTAGGTTTATCATAGTCTCATTGGTAGTAATGTAGCATGCAAAGCTATGTTACCTTAATGATTGTAGGTTTTTGTAGCAATACACTATTTGAATTATGAAACTTATAGATTATAAGAAATCTTAATCAATCACATAACAATTAAATCAATTGTAGATTGTAAGCAAAAACTGAAGTAAAATCAGAATGTTAAATCTAGAACTAAAGAGTTGATATATAAACAAAAGAATGAAATAGTTTACCAAGTAAGAAGCTACAAAAAACAAAAATATACACAACAATGTACAACAATGACATGGACCAAAGAAAGGGAGCCCTCCAAGATTCACTCATGAACAAGAAAAAGACAAATAGCTAAAGGAAGTCAAGGCTCTTCTATTAAGCATAAGACTATTTACGAACTTAGATTCAAAAGTTCTGTCTCCAAATTTGAATCCCCTCAAATATTCATATTTAGCTTATTTATACAAAATGAAATGTAACAATTCATCCTAGAAATACTCTCATGGAATAATGATGAAAATGACTAGCTCCTGGATATGATGATTCGACCCTTATTTGGGTGATGACTCATGATTTCGAGAATAAGATCAGATCTCTGGTTTTTCTGTTGTGAAATTGCTTACCGGTGCCCGCGTTGACTAAGCAATGAAAGAAGGTTTTCTTGTTCTTTTTTCCGCATCCAAGAGGACACACATCATGGTATGAAGACAAGGATCGAGACCCAAACGCCTGTTTCCTCCAACTCAACCTACAAACATCTAGATGAACGACAAATTACAAGAACTGAATTATTTCTGCAATTATTGATAAAATCCAAATTTTTACTATTTTTACTTGTTGATTTTTAACAATTAAAAATAAAATAAGAAAATGCCTGATATGCCTTGGAATGTATTTATGAGGCTAATATGGATGGAAAATGTGCCAAAAAGAGAGATATTAATGAAAAAAGAGCATAGGTTTAGAAGCTTTCTAGATGGAAAAACATGGTACCAACACTTTTTACAGGTTAGGTAATCTGGATTGTCCTGGTCTGTGTTGATGAGGCATCTTGGATGGGGATCCCACTTCCTAGGATATTTTTTATTTCCTCTTAGGAATCTATATTTGCAATCTTTTCCACCAAATCATTGGGCTGGTGCTTTTAGGTTGGCTTCCTTGTTGAGATGACACCATGTGGGTCATAAACCCATCCCTCCCCTTTGTCAAAATCAAACTTCTTGGGATACTCTTATGTTGCAAAAAAATCTATCCTTTGTTGAACCAAAAGCGGACCAACCTCCCGTGGTAGAGGGAAGGTAATGAACTTTCTGTGTAGAGGAAAGAGGATGTGATATGCCAACAGTCTTTTCCTAATATATTCCAAGACAAAAATCCTTGGTGTCAAGAAGATATAGAGCTTGTAGGGTTCTTTCTCGAAGCCATATACCCTGATGATGGTATGGTCTTCAACTAGGTACCAATCCCCTATCCTAGTATCCTTTCTCAGTTGTAACATCCACCTTATCTCATGTATTACTCTTGGAAGTGGTGTACCATGTATCAAAGTGTAAATTGTATTCTTGTGTTTGTTGACATAAAGGATAAAACCTCTACTTTGCTCATGTTTCTTCATCTTAGGGGTCCATTTAGTGATCGGTTTCAACTTTATAGCTTAATATGTAATTTTTATTCCCCAAACCTCAAAATATTGGTGGTTTTGAGACATGATGAGGTACACCAGGTAAGATTGGTATATAAAAGATCTGGTATATGAAGATTTTTGTATTGAGCTTGCATGAATTCCTCTAGGATATGGAAGTAGTCAAAATTTGGCATATTCATGGATTCTAGGGGGCATATAAGAGAGAAAAGGCCAAGAATAACCTCATCAAATAATCGGTCATGTTCATACCCTAGGATTTCGAAAATTATGGACACAACTTGTCTGGTGATTTCAGGAAACATGTTGGATTTGAAAAAAAGTAGAGTAATTGGTAATGGGTTATCGAGAGCTAATATATTACCTAAAATACTTTCTTTCTCAGACTGAGATAGATCTTGATACTTGGCCTCTAAGGTATGGTCTTCCAAATTTTCATAAGGGCCTTAGGAAAATGGAGCATTTTGGCTAGGGAGTCTTGTGATATGGTGCAAATAATTCTATATCAATTTGTAGACACCACTTTGCCTTCATTATATTGATAATTGGCATCGCACCTGTGGACAAGCTCAAGGAAATTGAAGGTTTGTGGGATGCTATATTGGGCCAGGTTCGATTCCCACAGGTGTAAGTAATCTTGGTCGTTGTTTGCATTGGTTTGAGCATTGTGAATGATTGGACATAAGTTTGAAAATGATAGGACCAGGTCAAAGATGTCATTATATCTGTCAATCAGGGTTTCATCGGCTAGGATGGGTTTCTTGGACAATTGAATTTTGTTAGGGATTGAGACAGTGGTCATTTTACCAACTTAGGAGTAAGATTAATTATAAAAAATGAATGTAGGGGCCTTTGCGAGTTCATAGGTCACATTTTTTACCATTGGAAGTTGTACAGGAGGGCACTGTCGTAGTGATTCAAGAGCTCAGATGTCAACTTGGCACTTTGGATGTAGTGCTAATAATGATCAATGAGGGTTTTTTGTTCCTATTTAAAGTTCCAAGTGCCACGCGCTGCCATATCATTGGTCGAAGCCTTTGAATTTTGTAATGGCACGCAATTTGAGTGACATCATGCATCATGTCACCAAGGACCCATAGACATGTGGCGGCCTCCTATTGGTCCAAGGTGGAATCTATGTGGCACGAGTGACAAGACACATGTCATTGGGCTCAGGTTCGTCCATTCGTTCCCTTTTTAATTTCTAGTGGGTCCCTTTTGTCCACGTGGTCTCTATCGATTGGTCTCAATGGATGCCTTGTTGGCAGGTCCACTTGTCCTCTGTCAATATTTAGGTCCACCACGGTGTGACATGTCAATGCCATGGGGTGTTGTGTTATCTCTTGAGTGTGCATCATGTCATGGGGGAAATTTAAGGTTTTCCTAAAAACCACAAACAACTTTGCATGTCGTTGATGGAGGTTTCCCTGCTGCTCCGGGCGATGCGACGCCAATGAAAAAGGGATGCATGTTCTAGGGTAAAACACCATCGCATCGCCAAAGTAACAGTAATTCCCTTGCTTGTTCATAATTTGATGTGCAAC
>JZKD02S1625208.1:24888-36062 GCA_000966675.3 Picea glauca
TGGGTTACCACTTCCCTGGAATGGAAATGGAGATATACTCCCACAAAAATAAATATCAGGATCTGCTAGAAAATAGAAGAAATGATGATAGCATATTTGACAAATTGGAAGGAGTTTTGATAGGACAATATGTCCTATAAATTCTTGTAGAGACTTTGAAATATTGCATAATTTGAAGGGGATTTTCAAGAATATTCCTCAGCCATATTATGAGAGATACACAAATTTGGATGAGATGGTAAGAAATAGGAATAAAATTGAGTATCCCATGGGAAAAGTTTGGAATCGTATGTGCCAATTTTCCTATATCCCTTTGGCAAGGTAGGGAGAATCAAATGGCACATGTTGTGATTCCTAAAGGGTAAATTTTGATAAATTAAATTGTTATGTAATTTTTTTTTTACTTGGGTGGGACCCATGACAAAACAGGAGATGGTTTGGAGGAATAAAGAGGAAGTAAGAAGATTCAAGAAGCTATTTTGGATGGGAACAAAGATATAAAGGAGAAATAAGGTGCACTTTTCAAGGGTCGACACTTTGGGGAATTGAAGAGTTTTTTATACTCAAGGTTGGAAGATCACAAATCTCAAGAACAAGTAAACGATGAAGGAAGTCCTCAAGAGATTCATACACCATGATGTATTCAATCTATAGACTCCATATTCCCATTCTCTCATTGTAATTGTTTCTTCAAGTGAATCCATGTCCTCCATTCTTGCTATTTTAACATATCCATATTAATAAAATCTCATAGCAGCAAATTAGCACCACATTCAATGTTATTTTGTGATGTTTTCTATGATATATGAAATGATTTCATCTTGCATGACCAATTCTTATCATTTTGTTTGATATATTTTGATATATGAAAAAGGTTCATTTTATGTTTGAATGTATGAAGCATTTAATTTTTTTTAAAGCATAACCCACCAGAGATCTAGATTTATATTGTTTAAACTGTTGAATTCTTAATTGCTCAACAAATTCTTCTTCCTCTAAAAGATAGTAAGATTTATTATCGGGAATACCTTTCTAGTTATTTGTTTTCCTTAAAATCCATCCATCCATCCCTATGAAAATTCCAAATGTTTGATTGCACATGGTAACATGCCTCTTGGAGTTGAGATTTATTAGTCATCTAAGTCAAATTTGTCTAAGGGTCAAAAGAGAAGTAGATTCAAGATATTCACACAAATATTTCTAGTACAAATATGGATTTAAAAATCCATCTGAGTATTATCCCCTGAGGTGCCTTGGCATAGTTCCATTAACAACCTGGAACATATCAAGGAACAACATCTGGAATGGTGTCATTTTTGAGGAGGAAAATTTGAAGTTATTTTTCCCCGGGGTACGACATTGAAAGAACTGATTTTTGATGGTGAATAAGATTCAGGAAACTGGGTATTAATCTTTCACATGGTGACTCCATAGTGAGAAATATGGAATCTACAAGAAGACATACCAGAAGGAACCCTGATCATGTTTATATTCAATTTTATCCAGATCCAGAAAATATTTTTACCTAGATAAACATTAGGGAGAGACAATTGTCTTCTCCCATAGGTAACCCTCATTTAGATCTATCATCTTCTTTTGGTCATAAAATAAGTGAATCTACAGATCTAATAGATATACCTTTAGATTCACATTTTTATATTAAATTTCCCCTTAAACCTCTGATAGATCTACAAATTTCTCCTCTAGATTTTCCTCAAGTAGGAGATTCCTCTTTAAGACCCTTTCTGAAAAATCATGCACCCCCTTTGTCTTTTGAAGCCAATAATCTCATTCTTCAAAACCTAATGGTTGGACTAGGAGATAGATGTGGAGGGAATCATCCACCTCCACCACCAGTAAACCTCTATATAGCGACCATATATGGCCCTTTAAATTTTCCTCAAAATATCCATCATCTCCTTGACAATTACCTCAAACTCTTACGGAAATATGATGGGGAAAAGGCCACCACTACTGAAGATAATATGGGCGCATTTTAATACTTCACTGATAAACGTTTTTTGGAAAATGATGATGTTTTCGTGAGACTATTTTTTCATACTTTGGAAGGAGATGTAAGAAAGTGGTTTAGGGGGTTACCTTCTACCACAATTGGTACATGGAAAGATTTAGAATCAACCTTTATGAGGTAGTGGGGAGAGAAGAGAGACCACCTATATTACCTGACTGAGTTTGGCTCATTAAAAAAAAAGGAAAATGAAATTCTTGTTGAGTTCAATAGGAGATTTAACAAACTTACAATAAGATCTCTTTTGATATCAAACCTTCACAACCAACAACAAGGGTTACTTATGTTGGAGCCTTTGAAGCTGATTTTTCTATGATGTTGAGGGAGAGGATATCCCCAACCTTGCTCATTATGAAAGACGATGCAATAGATATTGAGGAAAATATGATTGCATCAGGGAAAATTAAAATTAAAATAGATCAGGTTGAAAAAGATAAAGATAAAATCAAAGAATAAGATTGCACCTCTAATCCAAATAAGGACTCTCAAGATGCAAAACCTGAAGAGGTGTCTACACTGATAATAAATATGTCCAATAAATTGTCTAGGATTGAAGTTGAGTGTAAAAATGTAAATAAATCTCCTTGGGAGGGAGGCCCTAGAAATACCAATCATATTAGAAGACCATTCAACCCACAAGTCCTAAGAATGGAAAGAAGGGGTGAAGAACAACCCATTCAGCCTCTTATCAGAAATAACAATGATAAAAATTTAATTGAAGATCTAGTGGATGAGGAATATGTTGATTTTTAAGAAGAAATTCATCTTCTTCAAGATGATAATGATGCCATTCATTTAACTCAAAATGATAATGAAAAATCCCTCAATCCCAAAAAATAAGTTCCAAATAGTGAGTTGAGACAAGAAGTCTCCTCATCATCTCAATACAAAATGTTTGTTGATTCCTTACAAGAAAAAAATGCATAAGAAGTATGACCTCATACCCAAGAAAAATGATACTAGACTAGACAGTCAACCACATCCCAAAAATCTCGCTTCAAATCAATACAAAGATAAGGATAAAGAAGTTGAAGATACTGGAAATAAAATTGATACCCTAGAACAAGTAAAAGGGGGAATTGAGTAGAAAGAATCTAAAAAACATGGTCCATCTTTTAACATTGAACATGAATTATAAAAAATAAATTTCTCGTGCCTCTAATTAAATTGGATAAAAATCCCTTGTATCATAAGTAGATTGAGAAGGTCATGCATGGGATGGGGCCCAAAAATAAAAAAGACCCTTTGAATGTCCAAGATGAATGTCCTACCATTGTATTTGGACCTCACATAGATGATAAAGAGGATTATGTTGCTCATTTTTATGTAACTTTGAATATCATGATAAAATGTTGCACAACTACATGTTGGACTATGGAGCTTCACACAACCTCATGAATAAAACAATCATGGAGAAGCTGGAGTTAGAAATAACTAGGCTCTACCATGATCTGTATTCTTTTGATTCAAGAAAATTTAAGTGTGAAGGTTTGATCAAATATTTGGTAGTCAGTTTAGCTCAATTACTTGTTAAAATCATTATGAGGGTTGTGGTAGTGGAAGATGTTCCTGCCAACTATGGTATGTTGGTATCAAGAGCATGGGCAGGGAATTTAGGAGGTACCATGGAAATGGACATGACTTATGCTAGAATGTCCGTTTTTGGAGGAGAAAATAGGATATTGTACATAGAAACTAAATTTTCTTATGTGGTGAGTGACCAAAATAACCCCAAAAATCACCCAATATATATTTTTAATGAAGACATGGGTTGTTCTATTTTATTAGTGAACTAAGAGTATGATGAAACCCATAGACCCACATATATTTCCTCAAAGGTTGCTACAAAATTTGATGGGTTGTGGGAATTGTATTTTGATATACCATACTCAAAAGGTGGTGTTGGAGTTGGGGTAGTACTAACTTCTCCCACAAAAGAAGAAATATCGTTTTCCTACAAACTAGATTTTGATACCACTAACAATGTTGTTGAATATAAGGCTTTGATCCTAGGATTGGAGGCTACAAGAAATATGAAAATTACAAAGTTGGTAGTCTTTGGAGATTTAGAATTAGTATACAACAAGTTAAAGGTGTTTATCAAACAAGGCACCTAAGGATGAGATCATACATAAATCAGGTGTGGGATTTACTGGACAATTTCTTTGAGGACTTCAATATTATTGTTTTCCTTGCAGAGTTCAATCATGATCTGAATTATTTTGAGCATGAAATGAGAGAGAAGATATAATCAAGAAATATATTGAGATATTTCAAGAGATCCAATAATATAACATAAATATTTCAGATGTATATAACAAGAGGCACATATATAAAGTAATACACAATTTATATTAATGAGCGAAATGTATAGAACTGTAAAATTACAGAGTGAAAGACTCGCTAGAATGGTGGCAACTTATCTCTAAGAAGAGATGTGATGGCTATGCTCATTCACAAGAAGATGATTACAATGAAGCTCGAAATTCCTTTTCAACATAAATGGAAAAACCCTAAAAATACAAAAACCTAGCCCCTGGAAGATTAAAATACAAAATTTTTGGGGCCCCAATGTGGAGATGAAGCGCCAAAAGTCATGTGGGCCTCGATGGGGTAAGTTGGTACAACAACTTCTCGGTGTCGTATATTTTTCATACGATCTTCGTTTTAGGTGCACGATAGCTCGTTGGAAAGGTATATCCAAGGACTACACATTAATCCATCAAAATCCAACTCCATCTACAGTTTGACTGTGATGATCTCCAGAAACATTGTTTAGGGCCTCAAAACGACCCCAAAATTTTAGTACTTGAAAATATAGGAAATAATTGCCAATGATGAAAATTGCATGTGAGCCAGTTTGAATAGGTGGGTGTACACTGATATCCATCTGAATCAATCCTCCCTCCTTAGGAAGCAATTATATCCATTGCATTGAATTCATGTGGGAGATGGGAAAGCGTTTGTTGAATCTGAACCTTGGTGAGTTGCTTTCCTTGTTGGAGATGTTGTGTTGATTGGCTTGTGGGAGGATGTCGCGAACCTGATGTTGGAGGGGTTGGACCTTGTTAACCAGTCTGATTGCATGAGATGACTATGTTTAGAAGGAATCTTTGTGCTTTTCTTCAATTTTTTCGACTTGCTTCAGTTGGATAGAGGGGGCTAGAACTGAGGTTGTAGTGGTCATAGTGTCCTTCTATTCACTTTCTGCCCGAATTATGAAGAATCTAAACATCATCGTATGAGAGACAAATTTTATGCATTGTTGTGTCAAAATAGTAGTCAGAAATACCATTGGTATCATGTAGAGATGAGACCCCAGAGTAACAATAACACTACGGGGTCGAGACTCATAAACAACATGGCGCTTCCACATATATGGTTGGCTGAAAAGAACATCACATACATCCAACGGGGAAACATCACACAAAACCTCATCCTTGAAGGGATTGATTCCATAGCACAGGAGACACTATAGGATGACACAGATATCTCATCCTTGGCGAAGCCACCCAATGTTGTATGGTTGCGGGTGTGGTGTTGTTGGAAATCCCAACTGTTTGACAACCTCTGCTGAGATGAGGTTATTTTGGATTCCTCTATCAACAATGAAATGCAACAGGATCCCCTTCACCCACATCTATGAATGGAAGAGGCGCTCCCCCTCTTCAAGATCTGCTAGTGCTTCCAATTCGATTGTTGTGGTTGCAACCGTGGAAGTGGGGTCTGCATCGATGATATGTTTCCTTCCATTATTTTCTTAATCAGATTCTGAATCTGGGTTTGTATCTTTTTCTTCGATCTCGACCACCAATGACTTTTTTTAGCGACATTTATCGGTATTGTGCCAAGGGATTTTGTGGAAATCGCACCACTTTCTAGTGTCATTCTTTGTCTTTCCCTTACCCCTATTTTCCTATGGCTTGGACTTGTTTTCAGAAGGCTATTTTTTAGGGTCATTCTTATCAAAATTTGGTTGTTGTGGATTTGTAAACTCGAACTCCCATTTGTTCTGGTGCCTAAATTTCTGCTCGATTTTGAAAGCATATCGATAAGCAGGGCCAAGGGATGAGATGTCCAAAAAATCCATTTCGGTTTGGATGTAATTTTGTAGAGCCCCACGGTATTTTAGAACCAAATTTTGCTCAGAATCTTTGATACCCAAATTGATGCGCAAGGTATGGAAGGTATTGGTGAACCACTTCTTTTCCCCTCTCTTGACACAGTGTGGTCCATCTCATGTATTGATCTTCATAGTTTCCAATAGGGTAATATTGTTCCTTGACGACATCTATGAAATATTCCCAAGCTGGTTTGGCCTTGAATATTCCAAACTCCTCTGTGGAAATTTTCTCACAGTAAGTTTCCCACCAATGTTTGACATGGGGGAGAGCCTTAAGGAGCACGAAGGTGATATTTTCCCTATCGGAAAAATTATGCACAAAGAAATAACCTTCTAGCATATTTAACCATTTTTCCAAATCATTTGCATCTATCTGACCTTCAAATACGAGAATATCAATATTAATTTATACCTTGAAAGGAGCGGTGCCTCGAAAGTGGTTGCTTGATGAAGACGCATCTACTGTTATAGGAAAGTGTCGAAGGATTTGGGAAAATGTCTCCATCATTTCGTCCCTCTGTCACATGAGAGCTTGCTTTAGCAACATATTAATAGAATCTTCTACTCCGTCATTTTTATTTTCTTCTGCCATGGAGGGATTCTTGGGCATGCGAGAGAGATTTTCCTCAAGAGAGATAAGCTCGAGACCCAAATATCTATACTCAGACCTCATCGGGGACATGCACTGAAAAACAACCAAGAGAAGCCTGCTCTAATACCATTGATCCAGATTATTTTGAGCATGAAATGAGAGTGAAGATATAATCAAGAAATATATCAGGATATTGCAAGAGATCCAGTAATATAACAAAGATATGTTAGAGGTATATAAAAAGAGGCACAAATATACAGTAATACACAATTTCTATTAATGATTCAATTGTACAAAACTGTAAAATTGCAGAGTGAAATACTTACTAGAATGGTGGCAGTTTATCTCTAAGAAGATATGTGATGGCTACGCTTATTCGCAAGAAGATGATTACAATGAGGCTCGAAAGGCCTTTTTAAAATAAATGGAAAAACCCTAAACATCCAAAAACCTGTCCCTTAGAAGGTGAAAATCCAAAAGGTTTGTGGCCCCTATGTGGAGATAAAGCGCCAAAAGTCATGTGGGCCTCGATGGGATAAGTTGGTACAACAACTTCCCGAGGTCGTAAATTTTTCATACGATCCTTGTTTTAGGCGCACGATATCCCGTTGGAAATTTATATCCAAGGACTACACATTGTATCATCAAACTCTAACTTTGTCTATAGTTTTACTGTGTCAAGCTTTAAAAACGTTGTTTAGGGCCTCAAAATAGTCCTGGAAGTTTAGGACTCGAAAATCTAGGAAATCACTGCCAATGATGAAAACTCCATGTGAACTAGTTGGAATAGGTGGGTGGTCACCGATATCCATCTGGATCAAATCAGAAATCATATTCCCTAACATTTATAGATAGCACCTTTAAACCACCAACTATACCTCAAGTCAAATATGAAATTGAGATGAGATACATGCCATCTATCCTAGATAACATCAAGTACTGGCAGATATTTGAAGAAATTAAGATATTTATGGAAGTGATGGATGATTTTTTTACTACCCATATTGACCTAGAATAATACATAGGGACTGATGATGTGGCTGAAGAAGAAACTAAAGTATCCCTTGACTTTAGAAATTACATGGTTGATCACAAAGTTCTATAGCTAAAGAAAATTTTTATTCCAAAAGAGTTGGTGCCTTTAGAGAAACTTTTTGATAGGAATGATGTGTTTGTTAAACCTATTGTTCTCTCGAAAGATGAAAATGTTTAGGATTGTAATATAGAGACATATTATGAACCAAAGTGTATCAGGTTGTCTAAAGAAATCTGTGTTGAAAATAAGCAAAAATATGTGAATTTGTTCACAGATTATGTGTATTTGTTATCATAGAAGTGTGAATATTTGAATACTTATGACACCGGTATTATACAACATAAATCCTAGTAAAAAACCTTTTAGAAAGAATCTCATACAATACAATCCCATTTTTATTCCCATTGTTGAAAAGGAAGTGAGGAAATTATTGGATGCCCAGATCATAATTCCTCTTAGATACTATAAAAGGGTAGCCAACCTAGTCCTAGTAAGAAAAAAGAGTAGATAAATCATATTGTTTGTCGATTGTAGAAATATGAACAAATTCTCATTGAAATACAACTATCCGTTGTTAAAAATGGACCACATATTACAGAAAGTGGTAGGGGAATTTTTTTTCATGATGGATGGCTTCTCAAGTTATAATCAGGTGGAAATGCACTTGGATGACAGAGAGAAAAATGCATTTACAACACCTTAGGGAACCTTCATGTATAAAAAAAAATGTCTTTTGGGTTGATCAATACAGGGAAAACCTTTCAAAGAGAAATGGATATAGAATTTTTAGGGGAAAGGGACAGATTCATTGTTATTTATTTGGATGATATGATTATATTTTCAAAGGCTGGTGAAGATCATATAAAACACTTAAGATAGACTTATGTTAAGTGCAAAAAATTTGGCTTATCCTTAATTCCCAAGAAATCCCACTTTGTCATGAAAGAAGGAAATATCTTGGACCACGCAGTATCCAAGGAAGGAGTAAGAATAGATTATGAAAGAGTTGAAGCAATCAAACTAATTGGTTTTCCCAGAAATAAAAAAGAAGTGAACTCATTTTGGGGAAAAATAATTTTTCTTAGGAGATTCATTCCTAATTTTTCATAAACAATGAAAAACATTATTGATATGCTGAAGAACAATGAAATCAGGTGGACTGCTAAAGAAAGAGCATCCTTCCAATAAATAAAATAAGCCTTAGGATAATCTCTAGTCCTAGTTAGTCCCAATTATGACAAGGAGTTTCTCATATTTTCTTTTTCCTCTGAAAATACTATTGTTTTTGTGTTATTTCAAAAGAACGAAGAATATCATGAGCATCCCATATCCCTTTTCAGCAAAGCATTGAGGGATGTCGAGTTCAAATACAGTGGTATGGCGAAGCAATCATGTGCTTTGGTGAAGGCTCTCAAAGCATTCAGAGACTATGTGTTACATTCTAAAATCATGGCATATGTTCCCACCAACACCTTAAAGGATATCCTCATTCAGCCTGTCAGTGAAGGAAAAAGAGGTAAATGGATTGCCAAAATTCAAGAATATGATGTAGAGATCAAGCCTGCAAAATTAGTAAAGGGGAAATGGTTATCCAAGTTGTTAGTTGAGTCAAATTGAAAATGTCTAGGTGTGAATATGATATCATCAGTCCTTATATAAACAAAACCTTAATTTAATGAACCACAAGAACTATATCTAAAGGTAAATCCAAAATTTACACAATCTTATTGGTATAGAGACACAATCTTCTATTTGCAGAACTTATAGTGCTCGCCAAAATGGGACAAGGCCAAGGCTAGATCAATCAAATTAAAGGAATTTAAATATTTCATCATGGGGGAATATGTACTTTGGAAAGATACAGGAGGTATATTGCTTAATTGTATCATTGAAGGGGAGACATAGGGTATAATCATTGAGTTCCATAAAGGGGTATGTGGTGGCCATCATGCCTGGAAAGATACTACCTATAAGATTCTTAGAGCCGGTTATTATTGGACTTCTTTGTTTTCTTATGTACACTCAAAGGTTAGGACATGTATAGAATGTCAGATGTTTGCAGGGAAGCAAAAGTTGTTGTCACTCCCACTAAGGCCAATAAAAGTTGAGACACCTTTTCAATAGTGGGGTTTAGACTTCATTGGCGAAATCAATCCTAATTCAAGTGGAAAACATAAATGGATCCTAACATCCAAAGACTACTTTACTAAATGGGTGGAGGACATTCCCACAAGAGCAACAACATATATCTTTATCATTAGGTTCCTTGAAGAAAACATTATGGCTGGATTTGGTTGTCCAAGAAATATTATCACAGACAATGCACAAACATTCAAGTATACCAAAATGACACAATTCTACCAAAATTACAACATAGAGCTTGGGAATTCAACTTCTTATTATCCACAAGGAAATGGCTTGGCTAAATATTCAAATAAAATATTAATCAGAATTATCAAGAAGATGTTGTCACAAAAAAATAAGGCATGGGATTCTCACTTAAAATATGGTGTATCGGAGGATAGGATAAGCATCAAAAGATCAATTGGAACTTCCCCTTTCCAATTAGTTTATGGTTTGGAGGCCATTTTCCCCATTCATCTTAGCCTCCCTATAATGAAGTTATTACAATAAGAATAAGAAGAAGAAGAGCATGATGATATGCAAAGAAGGATAAACCAATTGATAGAAGTTCATAAAACAAGGGAGTGGGTACAAACTAAGTCGCAAATCCATCGAGAAAGAATGAAGATCTTTGAAAAAAAGGCCAAAGAAAGGAATTTCATGACACAATATCTGGTTCTGAAATGGGATGTCGGGGGAGAAGCAAAAAGAAAGCATGGAAATTTGATAATCTCTGGGTTGGGCCTTTCCAATTTTCTACAATACAATACAACAATACTTATGGACTAGATCATCTCGATGGAGATTTGTTGGGGGGTCCTGTAAATGGGAAATTCCTCAAGCATTTTCTACAGTACTAAAGACTAGAATTTTCTCACCTTGTACATTAGTAGTTAGTTTCATTTCTTTACTGCACTTTTCATTTCCAACTCAATTTCCATTTTCAGTCCAAGTTATAAGTATATAGGGTGATAATGTGTAAGTTGTTGATAATTTTTATAAATCGAGAATATTACAAAAAATGTGTCTAATTAGTTTGGAAGACAAAATCCATAACCCAAAAAAACAAGGCATTAGGCCTACAGTTCTCATCATATCACAGGGATTCGTTGTCCTAGTTAGAGCCAATGTTGGTACAAGATCAAAATTTTGCAAAGCATTGGGAAAAAGTTAAGGCTAGAATACTTGATTTGAAAGGCTCTAGGACAAGAGGGGATAAATATTGAGCATGTAGAGAAATAAGTAGGCATAAGGGGATTGAATTAAGGTG
>JZKD02S1625208.1:50710-82564 GCA_000966675.3 Picea glauca
GATTAAATCCCCATTGTGGATTAATCATGTCATTATTATTATTATTGTTATTGGATTAATCCCCATTGTGGATTAATCATGTCAATAATTGTATAAGGACCAAATCCCCTTTTGCAGATTGGTCATCGGACAATTATAAAGGGTAGAATAAGAAGTCAGCCCTAGCAGTTATTATGGAAGACCCATAATTAATTAAAGGTGGGTTTACCCACCTAGAGTGAGAGGTCAGCCCTGCCAGTGGTGACCTTTCACACGTTCCAGTCTTGTATAAATAAGAGGCTAGCGCCTCACTTCAAACACACAACTCACTTGCTCATTCTTTTATGAAGCAAGCTGCAATTACAGGTTGGAGAGAGGAGAAGAAGAGTGGTGCATCTCTTGGGGAGGACTATCTGTATTGGTTTGAGTTATCTCTTGAACATTGTACAAGCTATTTGTGATAAGGAAGTTTTTGCTGGGTTTTCTTTCCCTAGAGGGTTTCCCAAGATAAATGTTGTGTCTCTTGTGAATGTGTATTTCTCAGTGATCTTGTTCTTATTATGCTCTTATCTAATGAAATGCAAAGAACTATAATAATGGCATAAACATTAACAAAAACCTCACTAAGAACCTGGAGTTACAGACACTGGAGTCATAGCTCCAAGAAGCGAAGTAGCACACAGATACACTACAGGCGCAGTTAAAGGCCTTGTCGGCTATAGAAAGAATGAAGAGGTCTCAAGAACAACGCACAACTCGGCAGCAAATCCATATGCTTCAAAGAAAAGTGATGGAAGTCACTCAATGGCTTCAACCTATACAAGATAAGGCATGCCAGTTGTTTACAGAGGTAGAGAGCTGAGGAGCTGAATTAGAACATGTTGTCACCGCAGCCGAACAACGCCTGGAAGGGCTAGTGAATTACACAATAATCCAAGAGTTCATCGACCAAGAGGCCACAACAAAGCAGCTAGTTGAAGCAGCTCGAGCCAAGCTCAAGGCGTTCGAGGCAGAATTGCTCAGACCAGAGTGACTCGGGACGAGTCACAGGTGAGTGTTGGGGGCATGTTGGCCCTTGACCAAGTTTTGGGAGTTTCTTGGTCATGTTGACCTATTTTTGGACTTCAACATCCTGTCAAAGGAGGAGCGCAGGACAAAGCGGAGATCAAGAGATCTCGGCCCCCTTTTGGGCCCCTTTTTGGGATATGGGAATATGTAACAAGAATGGGATGTCAGCCCATGGGTTTACCCATGTGTATGCCTATATAAATATATATATATGTGTGTGTGTGTGTGTGTGTGTGTGTGTCTAGGCCATATAGAAAGAGAGTCGAATAGTGCATCTATGTGATGTGAATGTATGCTAAGTGCGAGTAGATTCTGTAAGTGATTTGTGCATGACTGTAAGAGACTTGCATAGCTAAGTACAGATCCTTGTAGCAGAGTGTGGAGGGATTTATGTTGTAATGCAAGGAAGAAGGATCTAGCGAGCTGCGCATATATTTTGTCCTGTGCGGAGTAGGGTTTTGAGTCTCTGTACTTGTAACTGATTGAATGAAGATAATAAATAAGAAGAGTTGGTGGACGTAGCCCCAGGGTGGGGGTGAACCACATAAAAACTGTGTTATGTGCTTTGTCTGTTATATGATAAGTTCTTTGATATGTTTAGATAGATCTACTTCTGCTTTGTGCTTATGATATGTAAGAATATTAGATTTGATCAAGATAGTCATGCTTAGTGCTTGATATGCTCATTCTGATCCATTTATATATGCTAAGTGCTTAAATACTGTAGATTAGTGTGAATGTTGCGAAGATCTGTTTTTATCAGCGAAATGAATAGTGATTTCATATTGAGGAACTGACGATGCTAAGAGTTGTATTAAGTGCTATAATCACATATATGTGTCCCGGCTAAGGATGCAGACACCTGAGTCTTGCAACCACCACTGCCTCTACCTCGGGTGAGACTTCATCTGCTTCACAGGTGTCTTCGAAAGGGCCGACAGTTAGGGCTTTGTTGGTGCGTTGTTGTAGCATTGAACCCTGGGTCTGCCCCTGTGCCAACAAATCTATTATCAGATACCAACAACGACTACAAATTGGAGAAGATTCAACAAAAATACATGGAATCAAAGGAAAGAAAATTATTCAACAACTAGACACCCAAGATTAAGATCGAAAATAATTTATTTTGGATGGATAGATCATCAACAATGGAATGAAGAAAGCAGAAACATAAGAAAGTCATATTACTTGGTTTCATCACATGTGAAGCCTTTAAATGCAAATCTTTGAGGAAAAAGCTTTTTGAAGGAGGGTACTATGTTATGACCCAAGGGGGGGAATATATATGGATAAATGTATATGATATGACCCCAATGGGGGGAATATATGGGCCTAAATGTACATGTAATGTGTAAATACATATGTAATAGGGTCGACCTAGTGATAAAGGGGCCTTATGTGTAAATACATATAAGAGATCATGTATTCATTATTGACAGGTGAAATGTGAAATATGAAAGGTATTTGGTTATTTGGAGGTGGTTCCCCTATTATTTAAGAAGTTATTGTGTAATTTATCTATATTGGAGTTGTTCTCCACGTTGACATTTTGTACATGGTGTGTATTTCTGTTATTTTTTTATATTTTGAGCATATTTGGATCATAACATAAAAATAGTAAATTTCCAAAAGAATTTTTGAGCGAGTTGGAATAGGTAGGTGGCCACTGATATCCTCCTGGATTAATCCTCCCCCCTTAGGAATAAATGGTATCCATTGCATTGAGTCCCCCCGTCAGATGAGGAAATTTCTGTTGAATTTGGCCTCGAGTGATCCACTTGCCTTGATGTAGGAGTTTCCCTACTTTGACAACCCGATAAAGTTGGATTCTCTACTGGCAAGTGCCCTTGTGATCCATGTGGATTTTGGTGGTCTGCCACCCATTCCAACTGGTTCATTTTGGCAGTTTTCCATTTTGGCAATTTTTTCCTAGTTTTCGAGTCCATGACTTTTGGAGCCGTTTTGAGGCCCTAAACAACTTTTTTAGGGCTCGCCACAGCCAAATTATGGTCAATGTCAAATTTTGATGGAAAAATTTGTATTCCTTGGATATACCTTTCTAACGGGCTATCGTGTTCCTTAAAAAGAGATCGTATGCAAAAGTTACGACCCCAGGAAGTTGATGTACTAACTTACCCCAACGGGGCCCACATGACTTTTGGTACTTCATATTCTAGGGGTCGATTTTTGGATGTCTAGGGTTTTGGAATTCATGCTTACTTTCAGAAGGCCTTCAGAGCCTCATTGTAATCATCTTCTTGCGAATGAGAATAGCTGCCACATTTCTTCTTAGAGATAAGCCACCACCATTCCAGCAAGATTACTTTCCGTTGCATTTTACAGTTTCAACTTATTTCCTTATTGAATAGAAACCAGTTTTATTGTATCTCTGTTATTCTGTGTTAAAAATATTTTGATAATTTGTATTCATTTTTCTTCTCATAAAATTCATATCAGTGGTATCAGAGCAGTCTTCTCCTTGTCATTTTTAATGCATGTCCCCAACGAGGTCAGGGTACAAAGAATTGGGTCTCAAGCTTGTTTTTTTGAGGAAAAAAGATCTCACATGCCAAAGCGACCTCTAATGGAGAGATAAAATAAATACGATGGGATAGGAGATCCTTTCAAAATGTTGCTTGAGGAATCCCTCATGCAACAAAGGAACGATATGATGGATAGTTTTGCGCAAATCCTTCGGCGACTACCAACAGGCGATGCATCTTCCTCAAACAGAGGCGTTGTTATTGGACAAATCGGTAATTGCGTACACAAACTAATCTTCCTAACTTACACAGGAAGCTAGAACAAAACAAGACAGAATACAAACTTCACCTTAGACTTCATTGTCATATAAACTAGTTTAGAGAGGAATGAGAGACATACCTTTTAAATGAAGCTAGATCCTCACTAGTGTCGTCCTTGTTGCTCCATCTTTGGATTTGTGGGATGGTGAACCTATTTAATAAGCAAAAACCAACAAAGAGAGAGAGAGAACAAAGATATATATATTCCAATGAATTCTATGTATAAGATCAAGGAGTTATACAATAAAATCCAAGACACCTTTATAGGGAAGAAATGTATTGTTGCATTATATTAAAATGGAAAGTGGAGAATAAAACCCATGCCTTGATGTTGCAAGATCCCTTTCAATGGTTATTTTATCCAACATACACACACCTTTTCTCCAATTCCTTTGATGAAGAATATCCACAATCTGACTTAGAGATCTAAAGCAAAGCTATCTCAAGTATAATCTATAACAGAACTCTTCATGCATATGCAAACCTTATCCTTTTCAACCTTATCCTTTTCCATGAGAGATCTCTCTTTATATAGGGTGAAAGAGGGATGGATGAGGATATTAGGATGATCCCACTAAATCAAAGAAGCAAGTAAGATCCAAACCGATCAGAGACCACCTCATCTTCTAGAAGATTCCCTTCTAGAACATTCATGAATTTTGACTTTTCCCTTTCTTAAGCATTGTCGCACCCTATGTACAGGAAGCCTACGATGACGTCGCAGTCCATGTTTGGTGTAGAGTGTGACGATAAAGCATCGTGGCACCCAAAGAATAGAGTAGGGTGCGACAATCTTCCTTTTCATAGTTTTTGAGGGAGGAAAAGCAAATCAATTTTCTCATGGAGAAAGTCTCTTTTAATATTTTCAGGGAACATGGAAGTGAGTTAAGCACTCGTCATCAGTTAATCATTGGGGTGACAAAAATAATGTGTAACAGGCGTCGCCCCCTTCAAGGTACAAATCAACTTTGATATTCATGTATTTGAAGGTTAGATAGAAACAGATGCTTCAGACTATGCTTTGGGCGTCGTTCTCACTCAGCACGGCCACCCCATGGCATATCATAGTGAGACACTATCAGATATTGTATGTAAGTACTCCATTGTGAAAACCTTCCGCCAATGGAGACATTACTTTCTTGGGAAGGAGAAAATCATCCACACTGATCATAAGCCATTGTAGTTCATGTAGACACAAGGAAAATTTCAGAATGACCGCCATCAGAAGTGATCCACATGCTTGCAGCAGTTCCACCTCAACATCAAATATAAATTAGGAAGTATCAACTGAGTCGATGATTGCCTTATTCAACCTCCAGTCACGACACTCACCACGGTGCTAGACTCTTGCGTCCACGAGACCTCTAGATATCCTCACCTCTATGAGACAAACCCTGACTTCTCCATCACCTACCAAATGTTGGGCCCAAACTCAGTGATCACTAATTTGCATCTTCAGGACAAACTATTATGCCATTTGGGACATCTATGCATTCCATCAAGAGAGCGAGCGAAGAATATTTGGGAATCCCAATATAGTCAAGTGGAAGGACACTTCGGCGTCGAAAAGACAGTGGCAGTACTGCAGAAAAATTTCTACTAGATGAAACTTCAACATGATGTGAGTAAGTATATAAGGTCTTGCACTACCTACACTATTGCCAAACCGACAACTAAGAAACAGGGCATGTAAACCCCTCTACCTACTCCTGACAAGCCATGGGAATCCATATCAATGGACTACATGTCAGACCTTCTATCCACCAAGAGGGGAAATGACTGTGTTTTTGTGGTTGTTGATCATTTTTCCAGGATGGCAATTCTAGTCGCCTGTAAGAAGAGAATCACAGCAAAGGCCACTACCAATATCTTATTTGAATGATTATGGGTACATTTTGGAATCCCACAAACCATTGTCTCAGATCGGGACATTCAATTCCTCATCACATTCAAGTCGAGCCTCTAGTCATTGCTAGACACCAAGTTCACCAAATTCACTGCTTTCCACCCCCAGACAGATGGCCAAACTTAGGTCGTCAATCAGATGATTGTGCATATACTGCACATGTACAATTCCAAGCTCCCCCACACATGGGATGAGAGTCTCCCCTATGTTTAGCATAGCTACAATTGAACCCTACATAGATCAATCGACCAGAGCCCCTTTCAGGTGGGGTTGGGATTCCAACCATTCAGTCCCATGGATGTTGTACTACCCCTTGTGGCCACCTTGGTCGAAGCATCCCCTACTCCAAATGAAGATAACAAAGCCACATAGTTCATTGAGAGGATCCATCACATCGACCAATAGGTTCAAGATATTTTACATAAATCCATTGCCAAGTACAAACAACGCCATGATCAACATCGGGTGCCACATAAGTTTCAAGTTGGAGACAAAGTTTGGTTGCACCTACAGAAAGAACGCCTTACAGGGCCCCATCAGAAGCTTCACCCACTCCGTTATGGACCTTACACCATCACCAAGGTTGTGGGTGAAAATGATTTTGAACTCAACATTCCCATTTTCCTTGGTCTGCACCCAGTGTTCAATGTGGCTCTTCTTAGGCCATATTTCCCACCATTATTGGACACCTCAGAGATAGTAGAACAATTGAAACCAACAGAGCTCAACCTTGATTTCATGCAACAGGAATCCAGTGATCATATTGTGGACACATAGGTCAAGGGAACTCGACAACAAAGGATCCAACTTTATCAAGTTGTCAAAGCAGGGAAGCTCCTGCACAAAGGCAAGTGGCTCACCAGGGGCCAAATTCAGCAGAAATTTCCTCATCTAATGGGGGAACTCAACGCAATGGATACCATTGCTTCCTAAGGGGGGAGGATTGATCCATATGGATGTCAGTGGCCTCCCACCTATTCCAATTGGTTCATTTTGGCATTTTTTTCCTAGTTTTTGGGTCCCTGACTTATGGGGTTGTTTTGAGGCCCTAAACAACGTTTTTCAGGCTCGCCATAGTTAGAACATAAATCATGATGTAGGAGCATCATTGGAAAGCACGCAAAGGCAGGATCACTCAACACGTGAGAGTTCTTCCAGAACTTCAACGTTGGCAGTTGCAGCCAATTTTGAAATCACTCAGTATCGTAATTTACCTTTGGAGGCATGCTTGAACTAGTGTCGAATTTTACCCTCTGAGGCACGTTTTGAAAATTGTAAACATAGAAAGAGTTTCCACTATGGCTCTGGAATGCGACTGAACTAAGATAGCGTAGGATGAATTTTAGAGTAGGCAAATAGCTAGGGGAAACCCTAGAAATATTTTTGAGTTAAGTAGAAGTTTGTACGCCTAGTTGGGAGAGCAGCAATACAGAGAGAAATTAGTTGTAAGAGAACTGCGAGTCAACAGGAGATCTCAGTTTTTGAGTTACTGTAATTTGAATGTATTTTGCAGCCATTTTGGCACTTGTGAAGATAACAGAAGGAAAAATTGATCCAAATGTATGGTGTGTGGATTGTGTGTGTTTTCCTGTCATTTTTGTTTTCATGAACAAGTGAATGGAACTGTGCATGTTATTGTTCCAGTTTCAATAGTTTCTCTTCATTTGAAGCTTTGCAAGGTGTGCATTGAGCTAGAGAGGAACGCAAGGAAATCGGGGGGGGGGGATTTCTCTGCGAGAAATCCCGTGGATCTGAGTTATCGAAATCCCTTAGATGCAAGGAGTGTGCGGGAAATCGAAGTTTGAACCAAACGAAGCTCAGGAGGAATAACACTTTGGGAAAGTGTTATCGAGATCCAGGAACCCATTTCCCGGGGTAAGCGAAGGTCGGAACCTTCGAGGACTTAGAAAATATTATAAGCCAGGGATATTAAAATCTCAGGAGGAAGAGTGTTGTTGGCTGTCAGATCATGGAGGAAGGTCGATATCCATCTGATTCGAGACAAATACACAAGCTTTGACGCCGCGTATGTCCAGGAGGGAAAACCACAAAAGTCTGAACTGATGGTGGAGAGTTTACAGGGAGATTCACGGAATCCCGCGAGCCGTTGGATCAAGCGGAGCTGTGGGGGAGGTTAACAGGGAGACCTTTCAACACTCGACCCTCAGGAGGAATAGTAGTCGTTGATTCCCAATAGATCTAGACCGTTGGTCCATTTCGTGATATCGGCTATCGCAAGTTGTGGGGGACAAAGGTCCTTGAATCCCAAAACCCCGAACCCCGAAATAGCGATCCATCAAGATGAGATCAGGACCATCGGATCTCCAGAGGCTTAGAGTCGTCGATCCACAACGAGGGAGTGTTTCAGCATTTTGGCGACCAGGTGGAGGAGCGAACAGATTTCGTGCAGGGAAAAGTTGCGAAACGCGAAACGCCGAAATAATCATAGTCGTCGGTCCAAGAGAGACCTGAGCCGTAGATCTTATGTCATCATGATTTTGGCGTTCTTAACTTGGAGGGGTCAGGCGCCTTATATCGTAGGTCCCGATACTACAAACCGCGACGCACTTTCGTGGTAAAGCTTGTGGTCACGGGTGTGTGGTCATGTGAGTTGGTAAAAGGGAGGAGATAACCTTGGTTATCCCTCATCGGTGTTTCAGGACTTGGAGGAGCCAAGGTCTCATTGTATTGGAAAGCTCAGGGTCACGAAACATGACGTGCCTTTCAGGCTAGGCCTGTGATCGTGCCTGTGGTCACGTGGAGTGGGGTTTTGCATCTAGTGTTGGTTTGCATGGGAAAAACTCAGATAAGGACCTGTGGATTATAAGAGGGAGGTTCTTGCTCGGAACTAGAAGAGCCATTTCAGTTCCAAAATGAGAAGATCTTGACCAGGAGGTCACGCAACCCTTAGGAGGGATAGGGGGTCTGCATTAGGTGGTATCAGAGATGATTATTCTTTGTCTATAGGCTTCAGGCGAAAGAGAAAGAGGAAGAGACAGATAACTCAGAGTTGTACTCTATGTGTGATAAGTAGTCAACACAATGCTACCAAGGAGACGAGAGGCACCTTTAGCCAACCGTGTTGTAGAGAGGGAGATGCGAGAACTTCACGCCAGATTGGAAACAATGGAAGTAGCGTAGAGAAGAGCACCTGACGCTGGAGACATCAGTGAAGAAGAAAGTGAAGAGTTTGAAGTTGAAGAAGTTGTAGGAGAAGACATTGTAGAGGAATGTTTGTTGAAAGCAGTTGCCAGACTGGGAGGCAGAGCTAAGATATAGGTTCCCATGTATGAGGGAAACCTAGATGTTGAAGAATTGTTGGATTGGATAAGATCCATGGACAGACACTTCGATTATGAATATGTCAATGAGGAGAATAAGGTGAAGCAGGCAGTCACCAGGTTAAAAGGACAGGCAACACTGTGGTGGGATGAACTATAGGCTGAGAGAAGAAGCAAAGGAAAACAGAGGATAAATCTATTATCAGATAAATCTATTATTATCAGATAAATCTATTCATGAAGATGCAGAACCTGAGATAGAAAGGGATGACAGTTAAGGAGTACGTTGAGGAGTTCTAGCGGTTGAACATGAGAACTGGACAATGGGAGAGAGATGAAGAGAAAGTCGCCATATATATAAATGGATTGAGATATGAGATTCAAGACAAGCTTAGCATGATGTCAGTCAGAACCGTGGAGGATTCTTATCAGTTTGCGCTGAAGGCAGAGGAGAAGCTGACCAGAAAACAAAGTTAGTGAGGAAGAGGTAAAAGCTCGGTCCCAAGCAAGAGCAAGGGGTTTAACTGTGACAGAACACATCAGTCTAAGGACAAGGCTGGGAAACCACACAATCATTCGGAACGAGGAGGAATTTCACGAGAAAGACGGGGTGGTGGAAGAAACTCTTCTAGAGGAAGAGGCGGAGGAGGAGTAAGATTCTATGCCTATGGAAAGATAGGACACATGTCTTGGGAATGTCTCAAGAAGAAGAAGGAAGGAGGAGAAGCTCACATCTCAGAAGCCCAACGAATAAATGTTGAAGCAGAGGGAGCAGAGGATGGAGCATCCCTAATGTTGAGAAAAGTTCTCTTGAAACTAGAGGCAAAAATTGAAAGGCCAATGCAGAGAAACAGTCTCTTCAAGACAACTTGCAAGACTAAGGACAAAGTATGCAAGGTAATCATTGACAGTGGGAGCACTGACAACCTAGTATCCACAGAGATGGTGGAGAAATTGGAGCTGAAGACAACTGCACATCTAAAACCATACAAGGTCTCATGGTTGCAAAAGGGACACCAAGTAACGATTACTAAACAATGTCTGGTTGAAATGAAGATAGGAGGTTATAAATATGAAATATTTTGTGATGTAATCCTCATGGATGTGTGCCATATTCTGTTTGGAAGACCATGGCAGTTTGACAGAAATGTCATTCATGATGGGAGGAAAAAAACATATACATTAGAGAAGAATGGTAGGATGCATATGTTGTTACTAATGGAGGAGAAGAGAGTAAAAGAGGAAGCCATCACAAGCATACTTCTCATGAGTGGGAAGGAACTCTTGAAATAATTCAAGGAAGAACAGGAGATGCAGTTCGTTGTGGTGAGGAATCCCAGAGTCATACTTACGAGTACATCAATGGATGATTTTCCTAAAGAAGTTCAGGAGCTGTTGGATAATTTTGTTGATATAGTGGTGGATGAGCTACCAAACTCATTGTTGCCCATTAGGAGTATCAGTCATCATATCGACTTGATACCAGGAGCAAGTTTGTCGAACAAAGTAGTGAACAGATTAACACCTTGAGAGAATGAGGAGGTGAAGAACCAAGTCCAAGAATTGCTAGACAAAGGTTTGGTCAGAGAAAGTTTGATCCCATGCGCAGTACCAACTGTGTTGAGCCCGAAGAAATATGGAGGATGGAGAATGTGCATAGACTCGAGATCCATCAACAAGATCACCATCAGGTACATATTTCCTTTACCAAGAATGGATGATTTAATGGATTGCTTAAGTGGAGCAAATTTATTTTCTAAGATAGATCTGAAAAGTGGATATCACTAGATCAGGATGAGAGAAGGTGAAGAATGGAAAACAACCTTTAAGACAAACGAAGGTCTATATGAGTGGTTGGTTATGCCATTTGGCTTAACAAATGCCCCGAGTACTTTTATGAGGTTGATGAATGAAATTATGAAAGATTTCATTGGCAAGTTCGTGGTTGTATATTTGGACGATATACTAATCTTTAGCAGGACTAAAGAGGAGCATTTGAGGCACCTAACGCTAGTAATGAGGAGGCTACAATAGAAGAAGTTTTTGATCAATTTGAAGAAGTCCTCTTTTCTGAAGACATAACTCATTTATTTGGGTTTTCATGATATTTTCGAATGAACTGAAGATGGATCCAGAGAAGGTGAAAGCGATCAGAGAATGGTTGGCACCAAGAAGCATGTTTGAGGTAAGGAGCTTCCATGGATTAGCGAGCTTCTATAGGAAGTTCATTAGAGACTTAAATGGAATTTGTACGCCAATGATGGATACAGTGAAGAAGCGGCACAAGTCCTTTAAATCGACAGAGGAGGTCGAAAGGAGCTTCAATATACTGAAGGAGAAGATAACAGAACAACCAATTCTGATCTTGCCGAATTTTGAGAAGACATTTCAGATAAGATGTGATGCAAGTGGAGTTGAAATAGGAGTAGTTTTGAGTCAGGATAACAGACGTGTTGCCTATTTCAGCGAGAAACTGAATGAGACTAAGAAGAAATATTCCACATATGACAAGGAGTTATATGCCACAATTCAAGCATTGAAGAAATGGAGGCATTATCTTGTCCTGCAAAAGTTTGTCTTGTATAGCGATAACCAAGCTTTACAATTCATAACCAGACAGGAAAAACTGAATCAGAGGCATGCAAAATGGGTTGAATTTATGAAAAATTTTACTTTTGTCATAAAACATATTGTTGGGAATGCTAACAAGGTTGTTGATGCATTAAGCAGGAGATGTTTGATCATGCAGGAATT
This sequence comes from Picea glauca, assembly GCA_000966675.3. Lineage (NCBI taxonomy): Eukaryota > Viridiplantae > Streptophyta > Pinopsida > Pinales > Pinaceae > Picea > Picea glauca. The sequence goes on from JZKD02S1625208.1 coordinate 62,503, forward strand.
CCAGGTGAAGACCTTGGGGTTTGAACACCTTAAGGACATGTATCATGATGATGTAGATTTCAAGGAGGCATATGAAGCATGTGCTAATCCTTTGTTGAGAGATAGAAGTCAGTGGACAGAATACATGATTCAGGAAGCACTGTTGTTCAGAAGAAATCAGTTGTGCATACCAAAATGCTCAATAAGGGATAATCTTCTAAAGGAAAAGCACAGTGGAGGATTGGCTAGACATTTCGGCCATGATAAAACGCTTGCACAGTTGAGCAACTCATATTATTGGCTAGGTATGAGAACATAGGTGATAAATTTTGTGAACAGATGTAAAATCTACCAACATGCAAAGGGGAAAAGACAGAACACTGGGTTGTATCAACCATTACCAATACCAGAGAGGCCTTGGGATGCAATAAGCATGGATTTTGTGTTGGGATTGCCAAGAACACAAAGAGGATTCGATTCCATATTTGTGGTGGTGGATATATTTTCAAAGATGCCACATTTCATCCCATGCCAGAAGACTAGTGACGCAATGCATGTTGCAAATCTGTTTTTCAAAGAAGTTGTGAGACTTCACGGCCTACCCAGGAGCATTGTCTCAGACAGAGACACAAAATTTGTTGGCCACTTTTGGAGGATATTGTGGAAGAATATGGGGATAGATTTATCCTTCAGCTCATCTTATCACCCTCAGACAGATGGGCAGACTAAAGTGGTAAATAGAAGTTTGGGGAATTTATTAAGGAGTCTAGTTATTGAACATCATAACCAGTGGGATTAGATTCTGCCACAAGCAAAATTTGCATAAAACAATTCACCGAACAAGAGCACTGGAAGGAGCCCATTCCAAATACTATATGGAATGAAACCAAGGGGAGTATCTGAGTTGAGAGACTTGGAACAAGGTGATATCAGGAGCGTTGGAGCAGAGGAATTTGCTGCGGAGATGGAGAAAATCCATAGCCAGATCAAAGGATAGTTGGAGAGTTCTAACCAGAAATACAAGCACAGAGTTGATCAACATCGCAGGGAACGTCAATTTGAAGTGCGATATCAGGTTTTAGCACATCTCAGGAAGGAAAGGTTCCCTAGGGGAACACAACAAGTTGAAGATGAAAAAGATAGGACCCTGTAAGATCTTGAGGAAGTTTGATGCAAACACCTATGAGATTGAGTTGCCAGATGGTGTGGGCATTTCGCCTATATTCAATGTTTCAGACCTGTATCCTTACAGGAAAGATGACACAGAAGGCTCAAAATCTCAAGGAAAGATTCAGTGGGAGAAACATATTCATGTGGCAGAAAAGTCGCAGATGGAGGAAATTGTTGATCAGATGATTGGCAAGAAGACCAGAAGGAAAACCTATTTTGAGTATCTGGTCAAATGGAAGGGACACCCAATCGATGATGCCAGTTGGGAAAATGAAGCTGCTATCCAAAAGCAGGGAAAATCAATAGAGGAGCTCATGGACAGGAGTCCATGAAATTTTTTCAAGGGGAGTATGATGCAGGAGCATCGTTGGCAAGCACGTAGAGGCAGGACCACTCAACACATGAGATTTCTTCCAGAACTTCAACGTTGGCAGTTGAAACCAATTTTGAAATCTGCCTTAACTCAGTGCCGAAATTTACCTTTGGAGGCATGCTTGAACCAGTGTTGAATTTTACCCTTTGAGGCATGTTTTGAAAATCGTAAACAGAACAGGAGTTTCCACTACGGCTCTGGAATGCGACTGAACTAAGATAACAGAGGATGAATTTTAGAGTAGGCAAATAGCCAAGGGAAACCCTAGAAATATTTTTGAGTTAAGTAGAAGTTTGTATGCCCAGTTGGGAGAGAAACAATATAGAGAGAAATTAGCTAAAAGAGAACTGCGAGTCAAGAAGAGATCTCAGTTTTTGAGTTACTGTAATTTGAATGTATTTTGTAGCCATTTCGGAACTTGTGAAGATAATAGAAGGAAAAATTGATCCAAATGTATGGTGTGTGGACTGTGTGTGTTTTCTAGTCATTTATGTTTTCATGAACAAGTGAATGGAACAGTTCACGTTAGTGTTCTAGTTTCAATTGTTTCTCTTCATTTGAAGCTCTGCAAGGTGTGCATCGAGCTAGAGAGGAATGCAAGGAAATCGAGGGGGGGATTTCTCTGCGAGAAATCCCCTGGATCTGAGTTATCGAAATCCCTTAGATGCAAGGAGCGCACGTGAAATCGAAGTCTGAACTAGACGAAGCCCAGGAGGAATAACATTTTGGGAAAGTGTCATCGAGATCCAGGAACCCAATTCCCTGGGTAAGCGAAGGTCGGAACCTTCGAAGACTTAGAAAATATTCTAAGCCGGGGATATTAAAAGCTCAGGAGGAAGAGCGTTGTTGTTCATCAGATCACAGAGGAAGGTCGACAACCGTTTTATTCAAGACAAATACGCAAGCTTTGATGCCGCGTATGTCCAGGAGGGAAATCCACAAAAGTCTGAACTGATGGTGGAGAGTTTACAAGGAGAGTCACGAAATCCCGTGAGCTGTTGGATCAAGCGGAGCTGCGGGGGAGGTTAACAGGGAGACCTTTTAATGCTTGACCCTTAGGAGGAATAGTAGTCGTCGATTCCCAATAGATCTGGACCATCGGTCCATTTCGTGATATCGACTATCACGAGTTAGGGGGGACAGAGGTCCTTGAATCCCAAAACCCTGAACCCCTAAATAACAATCTGTCAAGACGAGATCAGGACCATCGGATCTCCAGAGGCTTAGATTCGTCGATCTACAGTGAGGGAGTGTTTCAACATTTCAGTGATTGGGTGGAGGAGCGAACAGATTTCGTGCAGGTCGAAGTCGTGAAACGCGAAATGCCGAAATAATCATAGTCATTGGTCCAAGAGAGACCTGAGTCGTAGATTTTGTGTCATTTTGATTTCGACATTCGTGACTTGGAGGGGTCATGTGCCTTGTATCGCAGGTCCCGATATTGCGAATCGCGATGTGCTTTCTTGGTAAAGCTTGTGGTCACAGGTGTGTGGTCACGTGAGTTGGGAAAAGGGAGGAGCTAACCTCCGTTAGCCCTCATCGGTGTTTCAGGACTTGGAGGAGCTAAGGACTCGTCGTATTGGAAAGCTCAGGGTCGCGAAACATGACGTGCCTTTCAGGCTAGGCCCGTGATCACGCATGTGGTCACGTGGAGTGGGGGTTTGCGTGGGAAAAAATCAGATAGGGACATGTGGATTAGAAGAGGGAGGTTCTAGCTAGGAACCAGAAGAGCCATTTCGGTTCCGAAATCAGAAGATCATGACCGGGAGGTCATGCAACCCTTAGGAGGGATAGGGGGTTTGCATCAAATCAAGTCAAAGTAAAATGGAAAAATGTGTATTCCTTGGATAGACCTTTCCAATGGGCTATCATGCGCCTAAAATGAAGATCATATGAAAAAGTTACGACCTCAGGAAGTTGATGTACTAACTTACCCCAACGAGGCCCACATGAATTTTGGTGCTTCATCTCCTAGGTTAGGTTTTTGGATGTCTAGGGTTTTGGAATTCATGATTATTTTCAAAATTCCTTCAGAGCCTCATTGTAATCATCTTATGGCGAATGATCACATCTGTCACATCGCTTCTCAGAGATAAGCATACACCATTCCAACAGCTTATTTTCTGCTGCATTTTACAGTTTAAACTTATTTCCTTATTGAATAGCAACCAGTTTTATTGTATCTTTGTTATTCTGTGTTAAGCATATTTTAATAATCTGTATTTATTTCATTCTTCTCATAAAATCCGGATCACCTTGACCTAGTTTTCCATGATCTGATTAGTGGATGCATGTTCCATGCAGTCATGGTTGAGCTTTGTTGGTGTCAATTGTTCTGCTATCTCTGAGGTGTCCAATAATGGTGGAAAATAAGGTCGGAGGTCCACATTGAACATTGGGTGCAATCCAAGGAAGGGGGGAATGTTGAGCTCCAAATAATTATCACCCACTACCTTGGTGATGGTGTAAGTTCCATATCGGAGCAGACGAAGCTTCCTATGAGGCCCGGTCAAACATTCTTTCTGCAAGTACAACCAAACTTTTCTCCCACCTGAAACTGGTGTGGCACTTCGTGTTGATCATGGAAATTATTTTACTTAGCATTGGACTTCTATAAAATATTTTGAACCTATTTGAGGATGTGTTGGATTCGCTCAGTGAATCGGGTAGCTCTGTCAGCTTCAGTTGGAGCATGCGACGAGTCAGCTTGGGTGTTCATAAGGGGTAGTGCAACATCCATGGGACCCAATGGTTGAAATCCAAACCCCACCTGAAAGGGGTTTTGGTTGGTTGAGCATTGTATGTCTCTATTTTAGTTGTTTTTAACATAGGTAATACTCTCATCCTTGGTGCGAGGGTGCTTGGAATTTTACATGTGCGGGATGTGCACGATTATCCGGTTAACGACCTCGGTTTGGCCATCTGTTTGGGGGTGGAAGGTAGTGGACTTGGTGAGCTTGGTGTCTAGTAGTGAATAGTGGCTCGACTAGACTGTGTTGAGGAATCGACTATCTTGATCTAAGATAATGGTTTTTGGGATCCCAAAGTGTACCCACACTCGTTCAAAGAAGAGCTTGGCAGTGACCTTCGTTGTGATGCTCTTCTTGGAGGCGGTTAGAATCATCATTTTGTAAAAGTTATGAACAAAAAAAAGACATAGTCATTTCCCCACTTGGTGGATGGAAGGCCCGACATGTATTCCATTTAGATGGATTCTCAGGGCCTGTCAAGAGTAGGCAAAGGAGTGTACATGCATTGTTTCTTAGTGATTGGTTTGGAAATAGCGCGGGCAATGCAGGACCATATATACTTGATGACATATTGTCAAAGTTTCAACCAATATAAATGTCGTTGCATAACTGCCACTTTCTTTTCCACGCCGAAGTGTTCTACCACCCAACTATAGTAGGATTCCCAAATCATCTTCACTCGCTCGCTTGATGGAACACAGAGATGGCCTAGATGGCACAACATCTCGTCCTGAAGATGGAAATTAGTGACAATTGTGTTTGCGCCCAACATGTGGTAGGTGTTATCGAAGTCAGAATATGTCTCATTAAGGTGGGGCCATGTGGAGGTCATGTGGTCGCAAGAGTCTAGCACTATGGTGAGTGTCGTGACTGGAGGTCGGCTGAGGAAACTAGTGACTCAGTTGGTACTTCTTGTTTTCTACTTGATGTTGAGGTGGAATTGTTGCAAATATGTGGACCACTTCTAATGGCAGTCATTCTTCAATTTTCCTTGTTTCTACATGAACTGCAATGACTTATGATTAGTGTGGATGATTGTCTCCTTCCCAAGAATGTAATGCCTCCATTGGAGGTAGGCTTGCACAATGGAGTGCATTTATTTGTCATAAATAGGGTACTTATGGATAACATTTGATAGTGTCTCACTATGATAGGCCATGGGGTGGTCGTGTTGAGTGAGGACTGCACCTACAGCATAGTCTGAAGAATTTGTCTCGATCTCAAAGGGTTTTTTCAGGTCAATTAAAGAAAGCATCGGGGTTGATCCCAAGAACTGCTTTAGATCATTGAACTCTTTATGTTGAGACACACCCCACACAACTTTTTTCCTCACCGCCACCCCTGGTTATTTTGTTGAGGGTCCATGCCATATGGGATAATCCCAACATGAACCTATGATAGAAGTTGGCAAGGCCTAAGAATCTTTGAAGCTCAGTGAGCGTGGTTGGGGCTAGATAGTCATGAATGACTTGGATATTGGCTTGATCAACATGCACACCATGTGCATCAACAATGTAGCCTAGGTACTGGACCTTGTCCATGTCGAAGGAGAATTTTTCCAAGTTGGTGTATAAATTGTGCCACCACAAAGTGTGCAAAACCTACTGAATATGTTGCAAGTGTTTTGCCCAAGTCTTGTTTTAGATGAGGATGTCATCCAAATACACCACCAAAAAATAATTAGTGAAAGGACACAAGATATCGTCCATCATCCTCATGAAAGTTGTTGGGGAATTTGTCAAACCAAAGGGCATGCCCATCAATTCAAAAAGACCTTTTTTTGATTTGAAGGTAGTTTTTCATACATATGTCTGCTCTATTGGGACCTGATGGTATCCATACTTCAGATCAATCTTACTGAAGTATTTTCCCCCCTTGAGTTGATCAAGGAGATTTTTGATTCGGGAAATCTGGTACTGGTTTCTAACTTTGATTTTATTTAGGGTCTAGTAATCAATGCAGAGTCGTCAGGTCTCATCTTTCTTTTGCATCTGCATGATTGGGCTTCCACAAGGTGATGAGTTGGGTCGGATGTGCCCCTTGCAAAGCAGTTCTTAGATTTGATGCTTGATCTCCTCATTTTCTAGCAAAGAGTGATGATAGATTGTCCCATTGGGTAGCGGTGTGTTGGGGGTCAGATCGATGGAATGCTTGACTTGATAGTGCAGAGGTACCCCAGTAGGTGATGAGAATATGTATTTTTGTTCTTCCACGACCGTATCTACTTGCTTCTGCTATGTGGAGAGGTCGATCGCAGAGGCCATGGATGTGGTTGCAACCTTTCTCTCACTTTGAGAGTGAATCACGAAGAAGAAAAACATCACGGTCTGAGAAATGACCTTCATGCATTGCTTGGCATAGATCAAGGAAATAGAACTAGGTGGGACTACCTTGGGTATCCTGTACAATTTTTTGTTCAAAATAATAATAACACTGCAAGGCCTAAACTCATATACAACATGATGTTTCCATAAATAAGGTTTTCCCAAAAGAACATCAGAAAATTCAAGGGGAACAACATCACACAATACCTCATATTTGAATGACTTGATGTCGTACAACAGGCGACACTATTGGATGACGCGAAGATCGCTTCCTTGACAGAGCCATCCAATGGTTTAGGGATGCAGGTGCAACATTGTCATCAGGGATAGTCTCTTGATGACCTCTGCTGATATGAGGTTCTTATGGATACCGCTATCAACGATGAAGTGCAGCGGAGTTCCTTTCACCCACATATGTGAGTGAAATAGGTGCTCGCCTTCCTCTGGATCATCAGGTTCACCGGGTTGGATATTGGTGGTAGCAACAGTGGCACTAGGTTCCAAATCAATGATTCATCTTCCCTTTTCTGGTTCTAAATCAATGTCGAAACCCGTACCTAATTCATAGGATTTTACCTCAACCACCAATGACTACTTTGAGTGGAAATCAATAGTGTTATGCCAGGGGCTCTTATGGAAGTCACACCACTTCCCGATATCTTTATTCATATTTCCATTATATTTCTTTGCTTGCATCTTGGACTAGTTGTCTTGAGTTTCCCATATTTTCTCTGTCCTTTTTTCTGCATGTTGGGGCTTCCCTTTCCCTGCTTCTATTGTGAGGGGTTCCCAGACCAAAACTTCCACGTCTTTTTTTTAATCTTCTTCTCGATTTTAACAACATATTGATAGGTCGTGCCCAAGGATGAGATGTCCAAAAAAATTCATTTTTGTCTAGATGTATCTATGTAGACCATCACAATACTTGAGCACTCGATGTTGCTCAGAATATTTTATACTCAGCTTGGTGCACAAAGTATGGAAGACATTGGTGAACTCTGGCACTGTTTGGTCTCTTTCCTGTTGTAGTGTGGTCCATATTGTATACAAGTCGTCATAACTCCCAACAGGGTAGTATTTTTCCTTAATAGCATCCCTGAAGGAACCCCAAGTGGGTGCAACTACAAATAATTTGGATCCCTCTATTTTATTTTTCTCACAGAAAGTATCCCACAAATATTTGACATGGGGAACAACCTCGAGGAGCGCAAATGTAATCTTTTCTCTATCGGAAAAGTTGTGGATATAAAAATACCCTTTGAGAAGGTTCAACCATTTATCTATAGCATATGCATCTATTTGACCTTCAAATATAGGAATATCAAAATTGATCTCTGCGTTGAAGGGGGCAGCGCCTCTTCTTGAGGTGGATGTGTCTCTTGTCGACAGTCATCGGAGGATTTGTGCACATTTTTCCATAATCTCATTCCTCTATCACTCAAGCGCTTCCTCGAGAAATTTTTTGAAAGGATATCTTGTCCTACCATATTTATTTTTTCCTACCATAGACGGTTTCTTTGGCATGCAAGAGCAGTTTTCCTCAAGAGAAATGAGCTCAAGACCCAACTCTCTATACCCTGACTGTGTCGGGGACATGCATTAAAAAAATGACAAGGAGTAGACCGCTTTGATACCACTGATCCGTATTTATGAGAGGAATGAAATGAAACCATAGATTTATAATATTAACATAGAGACACGGTGAACAATAACAGAGATACAATGAAACTTGACTTCCATTAAATAATAAATATGTTGAAAACTGTAAAATGTAGACTGAAACAAGCTTGCTATAATGGTGGTAGCTTATCTCTGAGAAGAGATGTGACATCGACGCTCATTCACAAGAATATGAGTACAATGAGGCTCTGAAGGCCTTTTTACAATAAACATGAATTCCAAAACCCTATACATCCAAAAACCTAAACCTAGGAGATGAAGCGCCAAAAGTCATGTGAGCCCCATTGGGGTAAGTTAGTACATCAACTTCCCGGGGTCGTAACTTTTGCATACGATCTTTGTTTATGGTGCACGATAGCTTGTTGGAAAGGTATCAATGAGGAGAATCATTTTTGGGGATCAATAAAAGCCGTAGGCTAACTTTGGGGTGCCTTATCCTGAAAAAAATGATGTTTAGGCCCTCAAAATGGCCCTAGAAGTTCAGGACCCGAAAATCTGCTAAAAGTAGTAAATTGTCAAAAGATTGTTTTGAGCCAGTTGGACTAGGTGGGTGGCCACTGATAATCTCCTAGATCACAGATATTTTAGATACCAATCTTACCTGGTGTACCTCATCAGTCTCAAAACCGCCCATATTTTGAGGTTTGGGGAATCAATATTACTAATAAAGATGGAAAGTTGAAACCAATCATTGAATGGACCCCTAAGATGAAGAAATAAGATCATAGTAGAGGTTTTATCCTTTATTTCAACAAATACATGAATTCCATTTACACTCATAGACATGGTGCTCCATTTCCAAGAGTAATTCCTTAGATAAGGTAGATTTTACAACTCGTCAAGCATGCTAGGACATGGGATTGGTACCTAGGATAATACCATACCATCATCAAGGTATATGGCTTTGAGAAAGAACCCTACAAGCTCCCTATCATCTTGAGACCAAGGATTTTTGCCTTGGGATATATTAGGTAAAGACTACTAGAAAATCACTTCCTCTTTGCTCATCATAGAAAGGCCATTACCTTCCCTCTACCACAGGAGGCGATCCAAGATATTTTCGTCAAGTGACTTATTAAAGAATCATATTAAATGAGCATAAACAAAAGTACGCCATAAAGAAGGAAAATCTCAAAAGGAAAGGGACACAATCATGCAATATGAACACAAAGAACTTGATAACAGAGTTCATCCCTAGTGGACTACGTCTTCGAGTCCTTCTCTCAAATGGGTAGGTATTTTTATTAACTCCACAAAAGAATTGGGTAAAATACATAAGTATACCTCATTCTGGACTTACACTATAGAATCTTTTCTCAAATCAGAAAATAAACATCACCGTTGCATTTGTGGCGTGGAATTACCTAAAAATGATTGTCGCCATGCCTCGATATGAGTCTAACACTTCCAGGCCCAAGAGACACCTCTGCCTCGATTTTTGTGCCACTTTCTCTGCAATAAATGACTAATAAAATCTTGAAATACGTGCCCCGATCTCAAAAATTGTTTTGAATCCATACGGGTGCGCTCATTTCTCCTATGTTCTGAACACTGACGGAAAGCCTCTTCTTATACAAAAATTCGACGGTTATGCATTGATGAAGGCACTTGGCGCGCTGGTAGATGGAGCTATTTTAAGACGTTTAGTTTGTGGAGGTATCGGGATCAAATCCTATGGACTCTGCTTTAACACATGGTTTTCAACCAAACTTTTGGCGTACTCTGCTAAAATGGCGGGCGGTTTGGCAGACGACTACTAAATATGGTGGACAATTACTACATCTGGAGGAGATTCTGGTGGGGTTTTCGACTTCTCTGGATCCTTTTTGGATCGCGCCTTCGCACTAAGAACTTTTTGGACCACCAAAAGCTTTCATCAATCAACTAGTAAGTGAGGGGATTTCTCCCTCACTCTTTCCTTCTTGATCTTACATGCCTTGCTGGATTGTGTACCCTTTAGGCATACTCGAAGATAAGTAATATCATTCCTACGGGAAGTCCTCAATCTTCAATCTAGGATGACATCTTCCTCCATCTACTCCTTGACTGCTTGGTTGATCTGTTGAATCCCTTGAATGAACTTGTGGGCTGCATCTCTCTCCCTGACATCTTTCCCATACAACAAGTCCAAGTGGATCTTAGATAAATACCCAAGACAAGTCTCAACTGGTGAATCCTGAGTGAAAGAATACATGACTTGATTATACATAGATTGGACATACAATAACTGAGCATCCCATGACCTAGGATGTTGGTTGCAATATCATTGAAGCAACTGGACCACTATATTGTTTAATACCTCTATTCGTCTGTCTGCCTGTGGATGGAAAGCAATGCTCCTCCCCATCATGGTGTCCATGAGCTGCCACAAATTTGTCCAATATTCTCCTAACAATCGAGACTCTCGACCAGAGATAATGAATGTGGACAACCCGAAATGGACGCTTACATAATGGGATAACAAAATAGCAACCTACTTGGCACACATCATATCCACTGCTACACCTAAGTAGACATGACTCATACTAGAGATGGGTAATCCCCTTACAAAATCCACTAAAAAAATTTCCCAAGGATAAGAGGAAATAAGAAGTGGTGTGTACAGCCCTGGCCTTTCAATATTGGGCTTACAAAAGTACAAAACACATTCCTTTACAATAGCGGTTACAAATATTTTCCTTCAAGGAAAATTCCATCCCTGTAAATACATTACAATTCCCAAATGCCCAAGTATAAATGAAACAAAAGCTTCTTCAGTTACATGCACTTCCTTGTAGGAAGGGAAGTGAGGTTTATTCAAATGGTGGAGTAAGTTGTCATGCAAACAAAAATTCTTCAGCTGCAAACCCTGGAAGATCCCACATGCATCGTTGAATATTTCATCAATAGTATCCCATCCATCATTATTGATATGAGCTAAGGAAACATTCTTCAAAATAATAGATCGAACAGTAGGAGATCCAAAATGCATGTTTGTCTTATGACATTGGTTCTGGAACTAGTCTCAAACTTGTATGGTTGTTGAAGGTCACGTAAGGAGGGCATTGGCACAATGTCGATCTTTGAAGTGTCGAAGGTCTTATGCTAGCTGCCTTCCCACTGAAAGACCTGTCTCATCTCAAGAAATTTATTCTTATGTAAAGGATCAAGAACATTAACAACATCAGACCTATCATGGCATTCCCCCTTTACAATCGTGAGTACAAGATTCTTGTTAGTGTTTATAACTCTTTTTACTTGGCTTGAACTAACAAGTGTTGATTTTTCCTTTATGTTGTGAGATTTAATGATGTATTCCACTCCATATTTTGTAAGGTGGTATTTGTTTTCCTTTCGAAAGAAGATATCATGTCTATCATACAGATAGGGACTCCCTAATTCAATACCACAAACATCCAAAGGAACCACATCTAGATCTACTTCATCTATCATCTTATAAGAAATAGAAAACCTCAACCTACACTGCTTAGTGACATTTAATGTTTCTTTATCATATACCCAACTGAGAGGGTAAGGTTTATGGTGAGGTGTTGTGTTTAATCCCAATTTCTTAACAAGTGTCTCTGATATTAAATTGACTTGGGAACCCAGATCAAATAATGTGTCTATCTTCGTATGTTTCGATACAACTCTTATGTGGAATAATGCACTTCTCCTTTTATCATCATCATGTGATTCATTTAAAGAACTTGAAAATGCATAAAAGGAATCTTTACCTTGCATCCCAACTGTTGTGATCCTTTCTTCGTCACATGAATCGGAGCCAAGATCATGTTTCACTATAGCAATGGTCTTTGGTTTCCCCTTTCCTCCAAACTGCTTTGGCCTTAACTCTGGATGTAGTTTCCAACAATGTTCGCTATCATGACCAGTTTTCCCGCAATGGCTGCAAGAGGATTTTCCTTCTTCCTTCTTTGTTGCAGTTGTCCTCTTGTCCTTCCCATTTCCTTTTCCATTGAAATGGTTTTTATATTGCTTGAATGGATTTTCCTCATGTCCATTCTTACCCCCGTTTTCAAGGTGAGTGGCTTGTACACAAGCTTCGTCAAGACTGTTGGGGTTAAAAAATAGTAAAGTATGATGAATATAACTGTGAAGTGCGCCAATATACTTCATTAAAGTTTCATAAGAATCCAAAGGAATGTTCAATGTGAGAGATCTCTTCCTAAATTCTTATGTGAAAATTTGTACAGTTTGACCTTTACTCTGCCTCAAAGTTTTCCATTCCATCATCTCTTTATGTAAATACCCTAATGGATAGAAATGCTTCCTGATATCTAATTTAAATTCCAACCATGAGGAAAGAATATTACCACACTTACTTATGTCATGTAGCTTGTTCTCTCACCATACGAGAGTGGTGCCTTCCAAACGAAGAGAAGCCAGTTGCACTTTAAATTCCCCTTCGTCAATATGCTAAACACAGAAATATACTTCAACCTGTCATATCCAATTATCTAGATTTTTAGGATTAGCATCTCCATTAAACAAAGGTAAATCAAACTTTACATCAAGATTTAATAATGGTTTCTTAAAAGAGGCTTTATGGCTAGAATGTTGAGAGTGATGAGAATGCTCAGAGGAATAAGAACTAGAACTTGAAGGCGAAGATGGAGGCTCAGGAGGATCTCCTCCAGCCCCTTGGTTTACCGGAGCATCATCATCTGCATGTGCTTCCTTTTTATTCCATTTCTTCTTCATCCTCTTATTGTAATCTCCATACATTCGTTCAACCATTTATGACATGAGATAGAAGACCATGTGAAAGTTTTTCTCATGTTCATCATGCTTGTCCTCTTCTTCCATCTTCTTCCTTCGGGGTGCACAGACAACTTCGGGATTGAAAGTCTTAAGAGTTCCTTCACCCTACTTATGCTTGGCCCTAGTAAGCATTCATACTCAACAATTCAAGTCAAAGACAACTTATTTGATACCAACATGATCCGGGATCTTTTCATCAGGTGACTTATTAAAGAATCATATTAAATGAGCATAAACCAAAGTACACCATAAAGAAGGAAAATCTCAAAAGGAAAGGGACACAATCATGAAATATGAACACAAATAACTTGATAACAGAGTTCATCCCTGGTGGACTATGTCTTCGAGTCCTACTCTCAAATGGGTAGGTATTTTTATTAACTTCACAAAAGAATTGGGAAAAATACATAAGTATACCTCATTCTGGAGTTAATATACAAAATATTTGCTCAAATCATAAAATAAACATCACCACTGCGTTTGCGGCGTCGAATTACCTAAAAATGATTGTCTCCACACCTCGATCTGAGTCTGACACTTTCATTCCCAAGAGACACCTTTGCCTCGGTTTTCATGCCACTGCCTCTGCAATAAATGACTGATAAAATATTGAAATGCATTCCCCAGTCTCGAAAATTGTGTTGAATCTGTACGGGCGCGCTCGGTTCTCCTCTGTTCCGAACCCTGACAGAAAGCCTCTTCTTATACAAAAATTCGGCGGTTATGAATTGATGAAGGCGCTTGGCGCGCTAGTAGATGGAGCTATTTTAAGACATTTATTTGGTGGACGTCCCAGGATTGAATCCCGTGGACTCTGCTTTAACACATGGTTTGCAACCAAAATTTTGGCGTGCTCTGCTAAAATGGCGGGCAGTTTGGCAAGCGGCTGCTAAATATGGCGGACAATTACTACATCTGGTGGAGATTCTGGCAAGGTTTTAGGCTTCTCTATATCCTTTTTGGATCAGGAGGTTGGTCACTTTTTGGTTAAGCAAAGGACAGTTTTTCCTGCAGCAGAAGAAAATCTCAAGAATTTTGATTTTGACAAAGGGGAGGGATGGGTTTTTTAACCCACATGGTTTCATCTCAATGAGGAAGCCAACCTATAAGCACTAGCCCAATGCTTTGGAGGAAAAGACTGCAAATCTAGATTCCTAGGAGGAAATCAAACAAATCCTAGGAAGTGGGATCCCCAACAAAGTTGCCTCATTAGCCCAAGCCAACACAATCTAGATTACCCAACATGTAAAAAGGACATTCTCAGAGATGCAGTCTGGAATGGATGTGGCCAATGGTTTTCAACTGTGGCAATGATGATCAATATGTTCAATGAGGGTGTAGATTTGATGGATGGGGTTACTAACTTGATATCTGTGGATGATGGGATTATTGGGATATATGGTTAATCATTTAGTGGAATATTGTAATATCCCCAACCAAATCTGATCTAAAAATATGATTTTTGTGATTGGGAACTTTTGTCAAACACTTTGAAGGAAATCTCAAAAGACCCTTTCCAACCCTTCTCTACTTGCTTCCCCAACTTATAGAGGTTTTCTTAGTTGTTTTTTATCGTCAACACATCATAAAAAACCTTCCCAAGTTCCCATATATATGGTTGTTATATTTTATTGTTGGTTGTTATGGAAATTGCAGATGGTTGGTTCATGCATTTTGTTAAACACTTTGTAAGTTTTTGTTGTAGCTTCCATTTAAAGTGTGTTTTTTATTTATTTATGTGTTTGGGCCAATGAAAACACCATAATGCAAGGAAATTACATAGAATGAATGCCCAAGGAAAAATCCACCAGAATTTAAGAAGTACCTCAGATCTTGCTTTATTTATATTAATATAAAGTCACCATACAATAGAAATTTCCATATCTGAAATAAAATAGTTAGAAATTGATTCGATGCCTGGAAATGGCTCCCAAGACAACAAATATCCAACAATAAACCTTTTGAATCCCCCCCAGAGCTTCCCACAAGATACGGTTGTCCAAAAGGTGAGTCCTCCACCAAAACAATGTGGCACCAAATGAAGCGACGTACCCTATTGAAGATAAACGCCTTGGGTGAAGGTAAACTCGGCCCACCTCAACAATACACACCTAGCTACCAATAAAATCGTACCAAAAATAATATGCAGCTCCTCCATAAGATATGGTTCTCTCCTCCAAGGTATGATACGCCCAAATCAATGAATGAAACGCCCCTGAAGAATGACTCTTTGAAAATATGGAAATACCCTCCTCAAGATGTTGATTGTTGAAGAAACTATGATCTCCAAGTGAATACCAAGTTTGAAGATAGAATGGCTAGGGTGGATATCTCACCACTAAAACCAAGCTTGGCCAATTAGGGTGGATCTTTCACCATCAAAACTGAGCCTAGGATTTGTCACCAAAACCCTCAAAATCCTAAGCTCCAAGAGGTCTCCAAGCCAAGAGGCTGAATACAAAATAATCAATCAACATAATGAGAGAATGAGCTCTCATACCCTTTTATAGGCCCGCTTTTTTATTTTCTTTCATTCACTTAAATTATTTAAGTTACTTTCTAAGGTTATTCCTCGCATTAATAATTAATTCACCTTTTTAACCCCGGAAAGAGATTAATTAGCCTTTATGACTTCTCTAACCACCGAAAGTCACTTTTCATCATCCCATCCTATAGATATTTTGTCCTTGGTTCCAATGAGCTATTACACTAAGGTATTTCTCCAAGAAACAAGCTCCAAATAGTACCTTTAGTGTAATTAATTAAAATATGCCCAATAATAACCTTATGTTATGAGAATCGTCGGAATGAAACAAAACCAAGAATAAGTTGTGTGAAATTGATCATGATGATGAATAATGATAAATAAACTCAGTTGGGCCCTATAAAACTCCTCCAAACCTTATAGGCCCACTGATGACCTAGTCTCACCCCTCAGACCTGGCTGACTCAAGCCTCCTGAAGTAACTCTAACCACATAATAAGGGAATCCAAAAATTGGGACATGGCAAATATAAGTGGGCACAACGATAGTGAGGGAGCATGCTCATGGTCAATCAGTCAATGTAGCTAATATGGAGAAGCATGTTGAACATAGTATGTATAGTGAATATGGTCGAGACAATTATGCCATGTTCAATGGTGCTCAATGTCGATCAATGACAGTTTATATGGTTGATGACTATTGGTGGTTAGTAATTTATTGGTTTCAATAGGACTTAGAATTATAATGGAATAGGTGGTGAGTTGGCTAGTTGAAGGGTCAAAGGTAGGTGGTTAGTTGTGATGAGGGACCAATGTTGAGTAATAGTTGGCAATAAACAACATAAGTGAATATGGATTAGGGGGTTATGGGTGAGTGGGTTTCTAGATCAACCATGGCCAATGGTGGTTAAAGTGGTTAATGTGGTTAATGTGGGTGGAGGTTTGATGGGTTGATGGGTTGATGTATTTACTGGCATAAAGGGTTGGTAGTGATAGGATTATTGATATAAAAAATAATGGATTATTAAATATAAGTGGGCATGACATTAGTGGGTGAGTGGGTCAATGTAATTAATATGGTAAAACAAGGAGAATATTTACTATATAATTAATATTGTCAACGTAGATCCTCCATGGCCAATAGTGGTCAGCAACTATCAATAACATTTGATATGGTTAATAATGGTGAAGGGTTAGTCATGATTATGAGCTTAGTGGGTTAGTCTATTAATGTAGCTAATATGGTAAAGTGTGGAAAATATTTTGTATATAATTGATATTGTCAACATAGGTTCTCCATGGTCAACTATAGTCAACGATGATTGATATGGTAAATTTTGGTGAAGGTTTAGTGAAGATTTTCATCTTAGTGGGAAGGGGTTATATTGGACTACATGGTTAGTGGGATAGTTTGTAGGGGAGATTATGTGTCTAATTATGACAAGGTTCCAATTTGACTAATAGTCAACATTAGCCAAGAGAGGTTAATATGTGTTATGGGTTTATGGATGAGTGCTCCACTAGATTAACCATGAAAGAATATGGCCTCACTTGGTTGAAAAGGTTGACAATGGTAAATATAAGGTTTGATGGATTAATTGAATGATTTGGTTGGGAAGTTTGTGGGTGATGGAATTATAAGGGTGCACAGTTAATATATTAGTCGAATATAAGTGGCCACAATGTTATTGTATAAAAAGGATAGGGGTCGATGGATCATTGTAGTTAATATGGTGAATATGATCTATATAGTCAATATGGTAAGCACGGGTCAACAATGGTCAAACATTGTTTGTGGGTGATGGGATTATCAAGCTACATGGTTAATGGATTAGTGGAATGTAAGTGAACATGAAATTAGTGAGAAAATGGGCTACGGGTTAGTGGGTCAATGCACTTAATATGGTGAATATGGTTTATATAGTCAATATGGTCAACATAGTTCCACCATAGTGAACGATAATTGATAGGGTCAATGATGGGAAATTGTTAGTGAGACGTTGAGCTTAGTAGGTTGGGATATTATAGTGTATGATATGGTTTGTGCACCAATCAATGAGTGAGGGGTAGGTGGCTATATGTGATAGGTGGCTGATGTTGACTAATAGTTAGTATTAGCCAACATAGGTCAATATGGATTTTAAGGGGTTATGGGTGAGTGGGTTACTAGATAAACCATAGTGAATGATAGTCAACCTTTAAAAACAATGGCCCACCATCTTCAACAACGTTTACACTAGTCAACACTAGTAAACCATGGCCAATGATAGTCAACAGTGGTCAATATGGTTAATGAGGGTATAGGGTTGATAGGTTAATGGGGTCACTATGTTAGGAGGTTTTTGGGTGATGGGATTATTGGATTATGCAGTTAATGCATTATTGGAATATAAGTGGTCACGAAGTTAGTTGGAAAATGTGCTAGGGGAAAATGGGTTAATGAGGTTTATATGATGAAGCATAATGTATATGGTGTATATAGTCAATTTGTTCAGGATGGGTCAAACATGCTCAATGGTGGTTGATATAGTTAATGAGTTCAATGGTTAGTGAGTTACTAAGCTCAATGGTCTTGGGAGTCATAGTAATAGGTGGTTAGTGGCTAGTTGGTGAGTGGGTTACTAGGTAAACCATGGTGAACAATGGCCAACCATGAACAACTATAGTCTACCATGGTCAATAAGGTCACCCTAGTCAACACTATTCAATGATGCTCAACAATGGTCAATATGGTCAAGTGATTGTGGATAATAGATGTGTTAATGGGTCATTGGCTTAGGAATTTTATGGATGATGGGATTATCAAGTTTCATTCTTAATCAATTAGTGGAATATAAGTGGGCGTGACATTTTTGGATGAGTGGGCTAAGGGTCAAAGGTTCAATGCGATTAATATGGGGAAGCATGATCAATATGGCATATACAGTCAATACAATCATCATGGGTCATGGTAAACAATGATGAAACATGGTCAATGGTTATTGATATGGTTAATAACGGTTAAGGGTTTTTGATTTTTTATCTTAATGGGTCAATAATTATAGTGTATTAGGTGATTAGTGGGATAATTGGTGGATGATGGGTAGATGGCTAGTTGTGGCAAGGGACTAATGTTGACAATAACCAACATATATTAGTATAGGTTAAGGGGTGATTGTGGAGCTAGTCACTAGATCAACCAAGGTGAATGATGGTCAACCATTAACAACTATGGTCTACCATGGTTAATAAGGTCAATACTGGTAAACAGTGAATTAACCATGGACAACATTAGTCAACTATGGTAAATAGGGTTAATAAGGGTGGAGGGTTGATGGTTAAAGGGGTTACTAAGTTAAAAAAAAAAAATATGGGTGCTGGGATTATCAGGTTGTGCGATTAATGGATTAATTGAATTTATTTTAGCACTACATTAGTGGGTGAGAATGCTAGCAATTAATTGTTCAATGTGATTAATATGGTAAAGCATGGTGAATATTTTATACATAGTCAATATTCTCAACATAGGTCCACCATGGTCAATGATGGTCTAAGATTGCCAACATTGATTTATATGATCAATTATGATCGAGGATTAGAAAGTTATTAATCTTATTGGGTTGAAGGGTTATAGTGGATTAGGTGGTTAGTGGACTAATTGGTGTGTGAGGGGTACATGTCTAGTTGTGACAAGGATCGATGTTGATTAATAGTCATAATTAGCTAACATATAAATTTAATATAGGATAGGGGTTATGGGTGAGTGAGATACTAGATTAACCATGGAGAACAACGGTAGACCATGAACAATTAAGGTATCCCATGGTCAACATTGGAAAAAATTGATCAAACATGCTCAATGGTGTCAAAAAATCATCAACTATTATATATAGGGTCAATAAGGGTGGAAGGTTGATGGGTTAATGTGGTTACTAGATTAGGAGGTTTATGGGTGATGGGATTATCGAGTTGTGCAATTATGGATTAGTGGGATATAAGTGGGCACATGATCCAAAATGGATCCAAAAACAAACACGAATGGTTCATAAAGGTTCATTACGCACAAGAAGTTGACAATTAATTAGGGTTGAAAGAAAAAAAATAAGATAATGCAAGCATTAAGAAATTAAATGAAAGAAAATAAGAAGAAAAAAAATGGATGAGAAAAGGATGAAATATGATAAAGGACATTAGGCAATGGGAAATGAATGGACAAAGATGCTTGGCCATCCCTTTACCCCAACACTGCCTAGATCCTTTAGCAATTTGACTCACAAAGGTCTTTTGGCCAACATGAGAGAATGCAAAAAATAAATATGGCTATGTAATTTGTTGAATGTCTAGAGAGCCATGAGCCTGCATTGTAACCTTGAAATTGTAAAAAATAAATAAGCAACCAATCAAAGCTAGTTCTTTCATTTGGGTTTCCAGGGTAAAATCGATGTTGTCCATTATGTTTAAATTTTTGTGTGAATTCATTGTTGTGTCCTCTCATTCTACTGCTTGATTCATTTCTGAGATAATTTAAGAATTTCCATTAAATTACTTAATCATGCAATGTC
>JZKD02S1625208.1:102553-122224 GCA_000966675.3 Picea glauca
TATATTCTAGTATTCTAACCTGTCAGAGTAAGGCTCGTATATTTTTATACAAGTGATTTATTTTCCCATGTCCATGGAGAAAAGGGTAGTTCCCAAGCGTGATATAAAAGCCTGGGAGTTGGTTAGAGTGAATGATCATTTTTTCCATCCTATGATAATCCCTCTGAATATTCCTTAAGAATCAATAAAGTGTAAATCCCAACCATTTAAAAGTATTGTCAAGTCATTAAAAACCTTCTCCATGTCTATCATAATCTCTTGCAAGAAGATGATAGATGGGTTTTGAACTTCAATTAATTTATTAAGGGCCAATTTTTTTTAGGAATTGGCCAATAATTTGTAGTTTAAGGTTAGAAGAATCATTTGGGAACATCTCTCAAGGAATTTGCTCTAAGGGTCACAATTAAGGACAATTGTCTTCCACTTCTTACTTCTAAGATATATTACTTTTGTGATAGGGAAATGATTTGGATTATTTTCAGCACGAAATGAGAGAAGATATATAATAAATAAATGTACAAAGATATATCAGATATCCAATAATATAATAGAGAAATATCATAGATATAACCATACACACAGAAATACAGTAATACACAATTTCTATTAATGAGCAAAATGAGCAAAATGTACAAAACTGTAGAAATATAGAGTGAAAGACTCGCTAGAATGGTGGCATCTTATCTCTGAGAAGAGATGTGATGGCTACGGTCATTTGCAAGAATATGATTGTTATAATGAGGCTCCAAAGTCATTTTTAACATAAAGAAAATCCAAAACCCTAACCCCGGAAGATGAAAAGCCAACAGTTTTGTGGACCTCATTTTGGGTAGTTTGGTGTATCAACTTCCCGAGGGTGTAACTTTGGCATACGATCTCCGTTTGGGGTGCATGATAGTTCGTTGGAAAGGTATCGATGAGGAGCTTAATTTTGTGGGATCAATCATAGCCTTTGGTTATTATTAAGGTTCTTGATCGTAAAAAAATGTTGGTTAGGCCCTCAAAATGGCCTCGAAAGTTTAAGACCTAAAAAACTATTAAAAATAGTAAATTGCCAAAAAATTGTTTTGAGCCAGTTGGAATAGGTGGGTGGCCACCAATATCCACATGGATCAATCCTCCCTCATTAGGAAGAAATGGTCTCCATTTCGTTGAGTTCCCAGAGGAGATGAGAAAGTGTGTGTTGAATCTGAATCTTGGTGAGTTGCTTGCCTTGCTGGAGAAGTTGTGTTGCTTATCTTGTTGAAGGATGTCATGAACCTGTTGTTGGTAGGGTTGAATCTGTTCAACCAAACTGTTGTATCTTGGCTTGACTGAACAGTGTGTAGGAACCCTTGTAGGTGAAGAAACAATATTTTATTTCTCTTATGCAATTTTCTTTTGTTGGATAGAAAGGTATTGGGCCAAGACTACAGTGGTTGCAGTGTCCTTTTGTTCACCTTTTGAATATATTGTGAAGAGGTTGTATTGTGTAGTATGAGAGATTAACTTGCGGCACTATTTTGGTGGGACAGTAGTTGGAACTACCTCTAGTATCCTATAGAGATGACCCCCCAAAGTAATAATGACACTATGGGGTCAAGACTCATAAATAGCATGGTGCTTCCACATACATGGCTGGCCTAAAAGAAAATCACAGACATCCAGTGGGGAAACATCACATAATACCTCATCCTTGAAGGGTTGGATGCCATATGAAAATCGACACTATTGGCTAACACGGAGATCTCATCCCTAGAGAAGCCACCCAATGTTGTATGGTTGTGGGTGTGGTGTTGTCGGAAATCCCAATTGTTTGATGACCTATGTTGAGATGAGGTTCCGTTGGCTTTCGCTATCAACAATAAAATGCAGTGGGGTCTCTTTCACCCACATTTGTGAATGAAAAGGTCTCTCCCCCTCTTCAGGATCTGTTGGTTCTTCTAGTTGAATTGTTGTGGTCAAGACAGTAGCAGTGGGGTCTGTGTCAATGATATTTCTTCTCCCATTATTTTCTTAATCAGATTATGAATCAAGGTTCGGCTACTTTTCTTTGATCTCAGCCACCAATGATTATTTTGAGTGACATTCATCAGTTTTGTTCCAGGGGATTTTGTGGAAATCACACCACTTTCTAGTGTCCTTCTCTGTCTTTCTGTTACCCTTATTTTCATGTGGCTTGGACTATATTTCTAGAGGTTGGTTGTTAGGGTCATATTTAGCATACTTTGGTTGTTGCGGATTTGCAGAACCGAACTCTTGTTTGTTCTGATGCCTAAATTTCTTCTCGATTTTGACAGGATATTGATAGGAATCTCCCAGTGATGAGATGTCTAGGAAATCCATTTTGGTTTGGATGTACCTATGTAGAGCCCTGCGGTATTTCAGAACCATATGTTGCTTGGAGTCTTTGATACACAGCTTGGTGCACAAGGTATGGAAATTATTTGTGAAATCTGGCACTGTTTTTCCCCTCTCTTGCCACAGTGTGGTCCATCTCATGTATTGGTCATCATAGTTACCAATAGGGTAATATTGTTCCTCGACCTCATCCAAAAAATATCCCAAGTGGGCTTGGCCATATATATTCCAGACTCCTCTATCAAAATTTACTACCAATAAGTTTCCCAACAATGTTTGACATGGGGGAGAGCCTTAAGGAGTGTGAAGGTGATCTTTTCCCTGTCAAACAAATAGTGAACAGAGAAATAACCTTCTAACATATTTAACCATTTTTCTAGGGTATATGCATCGATCTGACCTTCAAATACGGGAATATAAAAATTAACTTGTACCTTGAAAGGAGAGGTGCCTCCAAAGTGGCCACTTGATGAAGACGTGTCTGCTATTATTAGAAGGCATTGAAGGATGTGGGAAAAATTCTCCATCATTTCGTCCCTTTGTCACGTGAGAGCTTGCTCAAGCAACATATTAATAGAATGTTTTTCTCTGTCGTCTTTATTTTCTTTCACCATGGAGGGTTTCTTGGGCGTGTGAAAGTGATTTACGTCAAGAGAGAAAATATCGAGACCCAACTTGCTATACTCAGACATCATCGGCTACATGCATTGAAAAACGATCAAGAGCAGCCTCCTCTAATACCATTGATCTGAATTATTTTCGGCACAAAATGAGAGTGGAGATATAATAAATAAATGTACATAGATATATCATATATCCAATAATATAACATAGATATATCAGAGATATAACCATAAACACAGAGATACATTAATACACAATTTCTATTAATGAACGAAATGTACAAAACTGTAGAAATATAGAGTGAAAGACTCGCTAGAATGGTAGCAGCTTATCTCTGAAAAGAGATGTGATGGCTATGCTCATTCGCAAGAAGATGATTGTTACAATGAGGCTCCAAAGGAATTTTTAACATAAATAAAATCCAAAACCCTAAACTCAGAAGATGAAAATCCAACAGTTTTGTGGACCCTATTTTGGGTAGTTTGGTGTATCAACTTCCCAGGGGCGTAACTTTGGCATACGATCTCTCTTTGGGGCGCATGATAGTTAGTTGTAAAGGTATAGACAAGGAGATTCATTTTGGGGGCTTAATTAAATCCTTTTTCTATCATTGATGTGATCGATCGTGAAAAAATGCCATTTAGTCCCTCAAAAAAATAGTTAATTTCCTGAAAAACTGCTAAAAATAGTAAATTGCCAACAAATTATTTTGAGCCAGTTGGAATAGGTGGGTGGCCACCGATATACACCTGGATAAGGAAATGAGGTATTTTTTACCTGTCTAGGATGGTTTTGATTCAATTGTTTCTAGGTTCCCTAGTCCTCCTATTCCTCCAAAAAAAATATGGGCTCCTATAGATCTAAACCTGAGATTATATTTAAAAGTCTCAGAGGTTTGAGAGCCATTTTGGTGCTCCTTATCAAGTGAAAAACTAGGATATTTCATATAGGTTTCAATAGCCTGAGGTGGTTTCCCTCCAAAAACATCCATGGGAATAATGGTGGGGGGTGTGGCTACTTTAATTTTTTTATACACTAGGAAGGAGGCCACTAGATTGTTCACAATTCATTTTGTTTTAACCCTACCTCCCAGGACCCAAAGCACAAATTGTCATTCTTTGGGATAATATAAGAAATAAGAGAGAGTTTCTTACCCAAATCAGCCTTGCATTGATACTTACTCTCTTGTGGGGTATCCAAGTTCTATACATTTTCTTTTAAAGGTAAATCCAGCGGAGACTTTTCCTTTGGTAGACTTTTAGGGAGAGCCTATAGAGGAGCCATGTTCCTAAGGCTCTGAGGAATATCTTTCGCTCCTAGGTATCCTTTCAAACAAAAATGTTTTGTTTGTTGGGAATAGAACATTCCTTTTCCAATTGTCCATATACATGACATCTTCCACATTTGAAATGGATTCCTTCATATTCCGAAGGTTAATAGTAAATGGCCTACCCTTTCCTGATAATAATGGAGTCTGTCAAACCCTTTGTGAGGTCCAATCCAACTAGCATTCTGGTCATTTCCATATTTTCTCTGTCTTTGTAAGAATTATCATCTTTTAATAACAACCCTAGGTCATTACAAATTTCGCTAAAAACTAGCCTCTAACCATAGGATCAAAGGTAGACCTAGTACACTAACCTAGATCAACTAGTAATCTATATGGGTTGAATTGGTATCAAATTCTACGTTCCATTTCTTAAGAAAGAGAAATTGTGAGCTCCATTTCCATCTTGCATGAAGAATTTTCTCAACATCCACATTCAACATAAGGATCCAAATCACCCAACCTTTGACTAGTACCATGCAGCGAGGGGAGTAATCAAGTACCACAACAAAGGTCTCTTGCATCCAAAATTTTATGGATTCTCCATTCATATGTTTACTCGAGAAGTGGCCTACAATAAATGAGTCCTAGAGCTCCATAACTTCATTCAGTTTGATATTATCTCCTAAGCACAAGTTTATTACCTCAACATTTCGTTTAATGCACTTTCGCCTCTTCCTGGCCTTCCCTGAACTCAGACCCTCCTAGTTGGATGCTAAGGGTTTAGAGGTGGGGATTCCACTCATAAAAACACTTGTGAGCATACCTCCAATGAAGCCTTTCTCGAGATATATACCACCAGAAACCTCCTTTCCAAGAGATGAATATAGTGAGGAACATAGAAAAAAGTCTAATGGATCATCATTTGAAAGTATTAATGATTGCGGAAAGATCTTTAGTGGTGAGAATTAAATCTCATCAGTGACCACACATAAGGAATAAAATCCCTGACCTTTCAAGTCCTCCATCCCATACCTTCCATGATCGCATTGAAATTGATATAGGTGGATATTGGTGGCCACCCACCTATTCCACTAATTCGTAATGGTTCCACATCCTGGAATTTTTTTCTATGGTTTTTCGGGTCCCAAACTTTCGTGGCCATTTTGAGGCCCTAAATGACGTTTTTTGGCGTGACAATGTCTAGCATGTAGTGAAAGGCCTATGTTAGGGTAAACGAAATGTATACTCCTTGTCCAAACCTTTTCGGTGGGGTACCGAGCGCCCCAAATGGAAATCGTATGCAAAAGTTGTGCCCTCGGGAAGTTGACGTATCAACTTACCACATTGGGTCCCACAAACCTTTTGGCATTTCATATTTTGGGTTAGGGTTTTGGATGTTTATGATTTTCTCATTGATGATTTATGTTAAAATACCTTTTCGGCCTCTTTGTAATCATCTTCTTGTGAATGACTGTAGCCATCACATCTCTCTCTTTAGAGATAAGCTACCACCATTCTAGTTATTTTGTGTTCTTGATGCAGCTTCCTACCTCAGCAAGGTCTATCGACCTCCCGGTCACTAGATATTATTACTCCTTGAGCTGAAGCATCTCTTTGATTTCCTATTGGAATATTCACTACATATCCACGGGTCCTTTTTTATGAAAACTACACCCGTGTGAATAAACACTAGACGTAATCTTTCTTCACGTGACCACAGGCTGTGACCACATGCCTATCCAAAATTCGCTTCGGGATTTCTCATTTCACGAAGTTGGAAACTAGTCCATCTCCTTCTCCTCCCAAACTCCAATATTTGAAATCTCAATGTCAGATCAACCATATGTAGCCTTTCTTGATCCAATGATCTAGATTTCCCCTTCACGTATCAGGACTTCGCGTTTCACGACGTCGAAAGATTGTTCACCTCTAATCTTTTAATTCATGAACCTCACAAGTTCGGACCTCGTGAATTCTCACAACTTTGTTCTTTGACTTTTCCGGTTTGCGAGTCAGTGAAATGTTGATATCTCGTCGTGTGTCCTTCCCAACACCAACGGCTAGGATCGACCCCACTCTTCCCCTTGCAAATTGTTGGCCCTTGACCAATTTTTGGAGAACATTGGTCATGTTTGACCACTTTTTGGGACTTCGACAGGATGGTCGAAGGCAAAGTGCAAGGCGAAGCGAAGATCGTGGGATCTCACCCCCTTTTTAGTTATTTTTGGGTTTAGGGTTTATGTAAAGGGTATGGGATGTTGGCCCCTGGGTTTACCCATGCTTAGGCCCCTTTTGTAATGTATAAATAGACATCTAGACGATGTAAGAAGTACTAGACCTAGTAGAATCGACTTAGTGTGGATCTAGAGGCTTTGTGCATATTGTGTGTTAATACTTGCAGAGCTAAGTGCAAGTGATTGTAAGAAGCTCATGTGCAGACTGTGTAAGAAGGCTTTATTCTTGAACCTAGCTCAGGGAAGGAGGATCTGGTGAGGTGTGTGTAGATCTATTGTCATATGCAGAGTGGGTCTTAAGGATTTGTGCATGTAATAAGATTCATAGAATACAATAAAGAAGAAGAAGAGTTGGTGGACGTAGCCCCACACTGGGGTGAACCACATATATCCTGTATTGTGGTTTCTTTGTGCATTATGATTGTTATGTTATTGATGTGATGCATCTGATATAGTAGCATAGTGCTTAGTGATGTGAATGAATGTTATATATGATCTATTTCTATATGTTAAGTGCTCAGATGTGTTAGATCTTGTTGAATATTGTGTTGTTCTGTAATTAGGGTTTCAACCTGCGATGTGAATAAGCGTTAAATGATAATGAATGTTAACTACTAAGTGCTTTTTTAAGTACTGTGATCATAGATCTGTGTCCCAAATAGGTTATAGACACTTGAGTCCTACAACCACCCATGCCTCTACCTCAGGTGAGACTTCATCTGCTTCGCAGGTGTTGCCGAAAGGGTCAGTAGTTAGGGTTTTGTTGGTGCACTGTTGAAGCGTTGAACCCTGGGTCTGCCCCTATGCCAACAAATGGTTCTGTTGTCGGGACCTGAAAATGTGACTGCTGGGAACTGAAGAAAATAAGAAAGCTCTTTGTGCAGATCGGTTGCTTTAGTGTGCAGTACTCTACTTGAATGTGAAGCTATGTGCTAAGAAAAGAATCAGATATGAAGAAAAGAGGTAACATATTAAAGCTTTGTGCTCTGATAAAGGTAAGATAAGTGAAAATTTTTGTTTCGAAAGAATGGATCTAGGTATGCTTGATAGATTTTGTCCTATTCTGAAAGCTAGGGCATAGCTAGAAGAAAGAAGATTTGATATGAGTAGATCTGATAGTGAAAGATATGTTATTCCTATGCATAGAAATAATGTTTGGACTAACACATGGATGCAGGATCCTAGAAAGAAATTTTTGCAAGTTCAGCATTGTGATCCTAGTGCACAGTATAGGAAAGGTTGGGGATCATTTAAAAGAAAGAGAGGATTAGCCCCTTGTTATAGTTGCATAAGACCAGGACATCTTGCTAAGGAATGCCCTGGTATAGGTCCTAGTTGTCTTTGTTGTAAAGTTATGGACCATGAAGTTTTGGATTGCCCTAGAATGATTGCTAAAGTTGAAAAGATGAATATGAGACAAGAAAACCATGAGAAAGACCAAGAAACTAAAGATATGATAGAACCCCAGAAAGAATCAGAGACTATATTATTCCATATGAAAGAAACCCTGAATGATCACAGAGACATTAGTTTATCAGAGATATTCAAAGAGAAGGAGTGCATAGAAACAAGAATAAGATACTTCGAAATAGACTGTGTTCTGGATGAGGAAACACAGGTGAATATCATGACAAAAAGAACTTGGGAAATTTTAGGAAAGCCTATTATGGTTCCTTCATTAGGAGGAATAGGATTATTTAAAGGAAAATTGATAACCCTATGTGGAAGAGTTACTCGGATACCTATGATTTCTCATGGAAATTCGACAGAAGAAGAATTTGAGGTCATTAAGTTTGTTGATAACAGCGTCCCATTTTCTATTTTGCTAGAAAAAACCTGGATTGAGAAATATCAGGACCGCAAGAAAGAAGAAGAGGAAGATTTGGAACAAAAAAAGAAATAACTAAGGGATTTCATGGCCAGGAGAATAGCGTACTTACTGGAAGAACAAGAGGACAAGTCAAAGCTACTAAGGACCAGAGAACTGGCTGTCGAAGTTGAAAGAATGCATGAAAACTTGAAAAACCTTCCCATGCAGGAGAGTAGAGAACCTACTCCAGAAAAAGAAGAAGTATTACTCTTGAACCCTTTTAAACACCCTCAGCAGTGTGAATTTAATATACCAAAGGGGAGATAAGAACAATAACGGAAAGAGGAACCTAGTGACTCAGATTACAGGAAAGAAAGATAGAAAGCTCAGCAAGAAGAAAGCAAAGTTAGAAAAACTAAAAGAAGTTCCAGAGAGAACTTCACAGAAGGAAGGTTTGTAGAACTTGAACCTCGTCGAAATAGCAGAACAACATAAACTGGCACTTCACCACGGCAAAGAAATATGACCGTTGGAGGTGTCTCAACCATTAGAATGACGCTCCTGAACGGATAGAAACACAGTTTTGGCCGGGGAGATCGCCATTGGATCATTGAGACCGCGCCATAATGGATTGAATTGCATCGATTAAGGCATTCTTGTCCATTGGAGGAATTTGTTATGACATTGTCTATTTATCCCGTCGAATGTTGCACCGAGAACACTTTTGTGAATTGAGAGTATCTGAGCCCATAGAGAATTCATTGTTATCACGTAGTGATTACTGAGACTTCGCCACCCATTCTATTACCATGAGTATTTGTCCACATACGTGAGATATCTAATCTCAAGCGTGTATGTTGGGTGAGCGCGGCGAAGTGGAAAAGTCTGTAGAAGAAATTCTGATAGATTTAATGGCTGAGAAGGTCATGTCTGCAGGGGCACATGCCTCATCAACAAGAGGATTGCAATCTTCTCCATCGACTGCACATCAATCTGCACCCTCTATAACTACGACAAAGAAATGGAGCAAACATTGTGATGACTTGGCAAATGCGAAGTTCATCCCATCTATCATGCCCCACTATATCCCGCCTCTAGTTGGCACGGTTAGTCATGACAGTGTCCTGAGGGACTTCGACTACACCTTAATCATTGTGTAGCTCTTGAAGGGGGTACGCGCAGTTGGACCACAGTTAGGACAGATTATGATGTTGAATATAAGTGACTTCAACTAGGGATATCAAAAGAACCATGGAATGCTCACACCACACAAGTATTTGACCAAGACAACAAGGAAGAATCCAAATATAATCCCCCAACCATGGACCATGGACATCGCGAGGTCCACCATTATTAATGTAATGAAGATACCACAATTCGTAAGGCATTGGGAGGTTAATGTGTGCGTTAAACTCATGTTGTCTTGCTTCCATGTGGTTATATGTGGTTGGACAGACACATCATTGTTGATCCATCATTGATCCATCGGATCATCGAGTTGAGTATGCAAGGACCAGACCCATGGGACCTTTATCTAGGGAAGGTTGCAGATCGTGCCCTGGCACAGCGAATCAAAGATACCTACGACGATGTGGAGAAGGGGAAGAGAGGCTACAAGGTAGCCTCCATCCAGAATGGCACAGTGCTCCTAGATTTCCAGTTTATCACTGGTAATCTAGTAAGAAAGAACAGACCCACGCAGGTCACGGGGTTTGTTGTTGACCTCGCAAGAAAATGCATTGAAGGGATACAAATGAACTGGGTGAGCTACCTCATCAACCAGTTAGAACAAGAATATCATGAAGCTTAGGATCAGGGCTATGAGTTTCATTTCAATTGGATGTTGATCCTCATTACCTTTATTTCTTGGGAGATGCCATAAGGAGCGACCCTCCCTGAAATCAAGTTGTCTTAACCACTAGCTGCGAAGTTCACTACGCTCTGGTATTCAAGCGACATGGTAAAAAAATGGTATTCAAACACGATGTTCCACACATATCACCTGCAGCTGAAGAGGGCTATTGAGTCCTTCCCTCGCATGACGCCAAATACCCTTCACAGGTTCAGGCCCCTTGTGAAGTTTCACGCAGATAGACATTTTATCTATATCACTGCGCACGCAGACGAAAATAAAGAAGAGCTCCAATACTACTATAAGCTCACAGAGGAGGACATGGAAGAAATAACTAAGGAATGGCATGCATAGTTCCTTAGACCAGTTGACTAGGCAGAATTGTCTGACCCCGACCTCATTGGAATTCCTATGGTCACTCGTGAACAGTATGATGCACCTAGCAGTAGCCAAAGGAAGAAGTACAGGAGCTTAACAGCGCATCAGAAGAGACTTCTTCAGATTCACCTGGAGGGGGAGGAGGTGATGAAGTAGAAAAATAAGAGAACAAAGGGAAAGAAGACAAATAGGAACAAGATGAAGTGACACTGCCCAAGGATCCCATTGATGAGACTGAGACATCCAAGAAAAGAAAGGTTTCCTCGACGAAACCTTCATTTCAGAAGAAGTCAAAAGCTAGTAAGCCCAAGTTGCAGACTATGCTCACGGTGGATGACATGGACCTCATCATCGTCATTGTATCAAATACATCAGAGGATATTTTACAGCACAACGAAGCAAAACAAGAGACTATGTATGATAGGATTGAGGCAGAATTGAAAGGGGTACATCAAGCCCTCTACTCCAGCTGCACTATGTCTACTGCGCCACCTCCATTAGAAGAAACAAAGTTGGGAGATGAGCTTGCCCATCTATGCAGAATAGAAGATGTGACAGAAGCTCACCTTCATCATGTCCAAGAGGAAAAAGAACAAGCCACATAGGCATTGAAGCAAGCAAAGGAGGAAGCCATAAAGAAACATTGGGTTGCACAACAAGAAAAAGACGACCTCCAGGTGAAGTTTGCAGAGGATAGAGCGCAGATCCAGAAGGAGAAAGAGAAGTTGCTCACGGAACCAATTTTAATTAAAGAAGTAGTCACTAGAGAACTTCACTATGTGACGGTCTTAGAATAGATGGAAGAAGACCGAGTGGAGAGTCAAGTGGAGAAGCTTGTTGAATCCATTCAGTAGCTGCAACATAGAGTAGCAGAACTTGAGTTACAAGCAGTGCCAAGCACTCCGCAGGAAGTGCGAGACCAAAGAGAAGAAACTGCCCAAAGCACAGTATAGAGAATCAAGGCATTGGCATTAGAATTCAAATAGCTCAGCAGTGGAAGTGTGCAGACCTACGAGCGCCTTGCAGAGGACCCTGAACTAAGGACACTGGAGTCAGAGCTCCAGGAGGCAAAGCAGCAAGCATCAACAATGCAAGTGCATTTGAAGCCACTCTTAGCTGTCGAGAGAATGAAAAGGTCCTAGGAACAGCGCACAGTCCAACAATAGGTCCATGCCATCCAGAGTAAATTCATGGAAGTGACCTAGAGGCTCTAGCCAGTACAGGATCAAGCTTGCACACTTTTTGAGGAAATTGAAGGACAAGGTGCACATCTAGAACAAATGGTCACCACAGTGGAACAACACTTGGAAGGACCTGTGACTGAGAAATTTATCTAGGAGTTCGTCGAGCAGGAGGCTTTGGCGAAGCAGCAAGTCGAGGAAGCTCGAGCTAAGCTCAAGGCCTTTGAGGCAGAGATACCCAAATCAGAGTGACTCAAGATGAGTCATGGGTGATTTTTGGGGACATGTTGGCCCTTGACCAAGTTTTGGAGAACCTTGGTCATGTTTGACTATTTTTTGTGACTTCGATGGGTTGATCGAAGGCGGAATGCAAGGCGAAGCAAAGATCGCAGGATCTCACCCCCTTTTTAAGGATTTTTTGGTTTAGGGTTTATGTAATGGGTATGGGATGTTTGCCCATGGGTTTACCCATGCTTAGTACACTTTTGTAATGTATAAATAGACATCTAGGTGATGTAAGAAGTACTAGACCTAATAGAATTGGCTTAGTGCAGATCTAGAGGCTTTGTGTATACTGTGTGTTAATACTTGCAGAGCTTAGTGCAAGTGATTGTAAGAAGCTCATGTGAAAACTGTGTAAGAAGGATTTGTGATTGAACTTAGCTCGAGGAAGGAGAATCTGGTGAGGTGCGTACAAATCTCTTGTCCTATGTGAAGTGGGTCTTGTGGATTTGTGCATGTAAGAAGATTGATAGAAGACAATAAATAAGAAGAAGAGTGGGTGGACGTAGCCCCACACTGGGGTGAACCACGTATATCATGTGTTGTGGTTTCTTTGTGAATTATGATTGTTATGTTATTGATGTGATGCATCTAATATAGTAGCTTAGTGCTTAGTGATGTGACTGATTGTTATATTTGATCTATAGCTATATATTAAGTGCTCGGACATGTTAGATCTTGTTTAATACTGTGATGTTTTGTAATTAGGGTTTCAACTTGCGAGTGAATAAGGGTTAAATGATAATGAATGTTAACTGTTAAGTTCCCTATTAAGTATTGTGATCAAATATCTGTGTCCCAACTAGGTTGTAGACACTTACATCTTGCAACCACCCCTGCCTCTACCTCGGGTGAGACTTCATCTGCTTCGCAGGTGTTGCTGAAAGGGCCAGTAGTTAGGGTTTTGTTGGTGCATTGTTGAAGTGTTGAACCCTGGGTCTACCCTTGTGCCAACACAAATATTCTGAAGTCTGAGTCCTTGAGATCCCGGATCTGTTGCCACCTGTCGGCTCTGATGATGGACTATTCCGATGACTTCGAAACTTGTCTCGTGCACGTTCCTTGGGATCCAATGGTTGTTAGTCCAGGCGCTCAGATCTGACGGCTAAGAACCGATCTCTTCCTATGCATCCTCCTTCTGTCTGGACATGGATTCCAATGATCCATATCTTCTCTCGCGAATTGGAAGTTCACGTTTCGCGACTCTGGAAAACAGTTTCGTTCGTTCTTCAGACTTTCAATGACTCTTTTCCAAATAACTTGACGTTGTCCCTTCTGAGATTGATTTTCATGAGTTGAATTCAACCATCACTCCTCCTTTGAGGTCTTCCAGGCCTTTGTCCTTCCTGATCTTACACCTTCCTCCCGACTTGGAATATTTCTCAGAGTTCAAAGGTATCAGCCTTTGCTTCTCTTGCGAGTCTGACTCTTGAATATTGTCAACACTTATGAAAGTGCTATCCCTTATGAGCTTGATCCTTAAATGATTTTTATTTCCCACGCACTCCTTATGTTCAGGGATTTTGATAACTTATTTTGAAGGATTTCTTGAAAATAAATTCTTCTCGCCGTCCTGGCGTTCCTCTGTTTTGGTTCTTCGACGCTTGATCACTTCTTGACGTTGTGCACTCCTTGCACCTAGTCTAAGTTTCCTCTGCCCTCTCTCTGAACTCTTTTTGAGTCAACTTGAGACTCAGTCGACGAACTCCTTGCGTTTGAGATTAACACCTTGCATACGAGTTTCAGAAGAGAAGTAATTGAAAGTTATTCAGTTTCGTCACTAACTCATATGATCAACTTCTCGAACAATCATACATGAATGAAAATGAACTAAATCACATACACATAATGCAACATTCATTCAATCACACATTAAAATGAACATAGTCCAAGATTTGGGACAATTATGTCTGTTCTATTCATTCACGAAACAAATTACATAATATTTCAGTTCTCCACTGTGTCTTTCTTCTACCCTATTCTGCTCTATTGATCCCTATCTCATAATAATTTTACAATGCAACAACAAACTATCTAAGGATTGTCTCTACAAGCTCTTGTCGTCCTATCTTCAACCTATCATATCAAGTCATAGTGGTTACCTACTTTGTCCTATTACAATAACTAATAGTTATTGCCAGATAAGAGCCAACACTCTATATCTGCAACTCCTTACAGTCCTATACGACTTTACAAACACGGCATATTTAAAAATGTTGTTTTCAAAAATATCTCAACAAATTGATTTACTCCTGAGTTAATTGTTGATTTGAAACTCTGTCATGATGAGATGTCATTTCTTTACCTATAGGCTTGTGTCTTTGAATTTGAAGGCGATGCTCCTGCATCATACTCCTATGGTTAAAATATTCATGGACTCTTGTCCATGAGCTCCTGCACTTTTTTTCCATGCTTCAAAATATCAGGTTATGTGACCCAACTTGAATCTTCCATTCGATGGTCTTTCCACTTCACTAAGTATTCAAGATATGTCTTTCTC
Organism: Picea glauca; assembly: GCA_000966675.3. Classification (NCBI taxonomy): domain Eukaryota; kingdom Viridiplantae; phylum Streptophyta; class Pinopsida; order Pinales; family Pinaceae; genus Picea; species Picea glauca. Next base: position 117,025 of record JZKD02S1625208.1, read on the forward strand.
TTGGTCTTCTTTCCAGCTCTCTATTCAATGATTTTCTCCATATGAGTTTTTTTTTTGTGCGTAATTTTTCTTCCCACTGAACTTCCTTCTGATCATCTGATTCTCCTGCCTCATCTCTCCTATAAGGATACAATTCTGCAACATTGAATATCGGTGATATCCCAACATTGTCCGACAACTAAATTTCATAAGCATTGGCTGTGAATTTTCTAAGAATCCTGCATGGTCCTATCTTCTTCATATTCAACTTGTTATATGTTCCCCTTAGAAACCTCTATTTTCTCAAATGAGCTAAAACTTCATCTCCAACTTCAAATTGAACTTATCTCCTCTTCTGATTAACTCTTCTCTTATATTTTAGGTTGTTGTCTTGTAGCTTCTCTCTGACACTGTCATGGAGTTTCTGCATTTCTGTTGCAAAATCCTCTACTCCAACACTTCTGAATTCATCTTGATTCATATCTCTCAACTCTGTAATCCCTCTTGGTTGTATACCATACACAATTTCAAATGGACTTTTCCCTATGCTCATGTACACTGAATTGTTAAATGCAAATTCTACTTGTGCCAGAATCTGATCCCATTGATGACCTTGCTCAGTGACTAAACTTCTTAATAAGTTTCCCAGACTCATGTTTACTACTTTAGTCTATCCATCTGTCTGAGGGTGATATGTTGAACTAAAGGATAATTTTTTCCCTAGCCTCTTCCATAGAGTCCTCCAAAAGTGTCCTACAAATTTGGTGTCCCTGTCTGAGACTATGCTCCTAGGCAATCCATGTACTCTCACTACTTCTCTAGAAAAAAAAAATGGCTATGTGTGTAGCATCGTTTGTATTCTAGCATGGTATGAAATGTGCCATTTTTGAAAATCTGTCCACCACAACAAATATGGAATCGCTCCCTTTCTGAGTTCTAGGCAATCCCAATGCAAAATCCATATTGATTGCATCTCGTGGCCTCTCTGGAATTGGTAATGGTTGATACAAACCAATGTTTTGTTGTCTTCCTTTCGCATACTGACAAATTCTGCATTTGTTCACAAAAAATTCCACCTCTTCCCTCATGCTTGGCCAATAATATGAATTGTCCAGTTGTGCAAATGTCTTATCATGACCAAAATGTCCAGCTAAACCTCCACTGTGTTTCTCCTTAAACAAATTATCTCTCATTGAGCATTTCGATATGCACAATTGGCTTCCCTTGAACAATAATCCATCATGGATCAAATATTCAGTCCATGGGCTTTTGTCTCCCAACAAAGGATTATTACATGTCTCATAAGCTTCCTTAAAATCTGGATCTTCTCGATACATTTCCTTGAGGTGTTCAAACCCTAAGGTCTCCACTTGGAATTCGTGTACAATTAAACTCCTCCTGCTCAAATCATGTACAACTTTGTTAGCAGTTCCAGCAATATGTTTAATAACAAAATTAAAATTTTGCATAAATTCTACCCATTTATCATGTCTTTGATTACTTTTCTTGCCTAGTAATAAACTTCAAAGCTTGGTTATCACTATACAAGACAAATTCTTTAGGAATTAGATAGTGTATTCACTTCTTCAAAGCTTGAATCACTGCATAAAATTATTTGTCATATGTGGAATACTTCTTCTTGGTTTCATTCAGCTTCTCACTGAAATAAGCAACCGGCCTATTATCCTGACTCGAGACTTCTCCAATAGCTAAACCACTTGTATCACATCTCACTTGAAATGTTTTTCCAAAATATGGAAAGACTAGAATTGGTTGTTCTGTGATTTTCTCTTTCAACACTTTGAAATGTTTTTCATCTTCCTCTGTCCATTTAAAAGACTTGTGTTTCTTCTTCACAATGTCCATCATGGGTGCAAATAAACCATTGAAATTTCTGATAAACTTTCTATAAAAACTCGCTAACCCATGAAAACTTCTTACCTCAAATATGTTGCTTGGCGATGGCCATTCTTTGATTGGTCTCACCTTTTTGGGATCCATCTTCAATTCATTTGAAGAGATCACAAAACCCAAGTATATGAGTTATGTCTTCATAAAAGAATTGTTCTTTAGATTTATCATCAATTTTTCCTATTGCAATTTTTCCATCACTGATGTCAGATGTCTTAAGTGTTCTCCCTCTGTCTTACTAAAGATTAGTATGTCATCCAGATATACTATGACAAATTTTCCTATGAAGTCTTTCAATACTTCATTCATCAATCTCATGAATGTGCTTGGTGCATTTGTCAACCTAAATGGCATGACCATCCATTCAAACAATCCTTCATTTGTCTTGAATGATGTTTTCCATTCATCTCCCTCTCTCATTACTATTTGATGATATCCACTCTTCAAGTCTATCTTAGAAAAATAGCTTGCTCCACTCAAACAATCCATCAAATCATTCATCCTTGGTAAAGGGAATCTATACCTAATAGTTATCTTGTTGATGGATTTGGAATATGTACACATTCTCCATTCTCCATCCTTATTTGGACTTAACACAGTCGGTATTGTGCATGGGCTTAGGCTTTCACTGACTAAACCTTTATCCAACAACTCCTGGACTTGATTTTTGACTTCCTCATTCTCTCTAGGTGTCAACCTATAAGACTCTTTGTTTGGTAAACTAGCTCCTAGAATAAGGTCAATATGGTGGCTTATACTTCTAATGGTGGCAATGAGTGAGGTAACTCATCCACTACTATGTCAGCAAATTTTTCTAACAGCTCCTGGGTTTCTTCAGGAAAATCTTCCACATAATTTTTGTAAGGATAACTCTAGGCTTCCTCACTACATCAAATTGTACTTATTTTTCCTTATTGACTTCATTCAAGAGTTCCTTCCCACTCATGAGAAGTATACTCGAACTAGATTCCCTCTTTTGTTCTTTCTCTTCTATGGGTAACAATATATGTGTCCTACCATTCTTTTCTAGGGTATAAGTATTATTCCTCCCATCATGAATAAATTTTCTGTCAAACTTCCATGGTCTCCCCAATAAAATATGACAGACATCCATAGGAATTACATCACATAATATTTCATCCCTATAACCTCCTATTTTAAATTCAAATTGGCATTGTTGACTTACCATTACTTGATGTCCTTTCTACAACCATGATACCTTGTATGGTTTTGGATGTGGAGTTGTCTTCAGCTCCAATTTCTCCACCATCTCTATGGATACTAGATTGTCAGTGCTCCCATTGTTTATGATCACCTTGCAAACTTTGTCTTTCATCTTGCAAGTAGTTCTGAACAGACTTGTTCGTTGAACTAGTTCCTCAACCTCCTCCTCTAGTTTAAGAAGAACTTTCCTCATCATGAGGTTATTTCCTCCTTCTGATGCTTCTACTTCCACATGCTTTTGTGCTTCAGCAATGTGTGTTTTGTCTCCTCCTTCTTTCTTTCTCTTGGGACATTTCCAAGACTTGTGCCCTGATTTTCCATAGGTATAACATATAACTTCACCTCCTCTATCTCTTCCTCATCCTCTGGAAAAAGAGATTCTTCCTCCATGTTGTCCTTCTTTATAACTTCCACCTCTCTCAAGGTGACTATGTTGTTTTCCAGCTTCATGCTTCGGTTTCTAGAACTTCTCTATGTTGGTTCCCTTACCTCTACTTGAATTTCCTCCCTTGTTTCGTTGGCTTTGTTTCCTGGCCAATTTTTCTTCAACTTTCAAGGCTGCTTGATAAGCATCCTCGACTTTACTAACAGACATCATGTTGATCTCCTCTTGTATTTCATATCTCAGCCCATTGATATACATGGTTGTTGTTTCATCTCCATTCTCTTTCTTTCCAGCACTAATGTTCAGTCTATAAAATTCCTAAGTGTACTCCTTCACTGATAAAAAAATTTGCCTCAGGTTCTGCAATCTTCTGAAATGATTGATTTGATAGTCCTTCGGGATAAATTTGTCTTTCATCTTGGCTACCATCCTATCCCAGCTCTTAATTTTCTACTTACCTTTGCTCCTGCATTCGGCTTGCAGTTCATCCCACCATAGCATTGCATGACCTTTCAGTCTTGTCACTGCATGCTTCACCATCTTGTCCTCTCTGATGTCTTCGTAATCGAAGTACTTGTCCATAGCACGTACCCAATCCAAAAATTATTCAACTTCTAAATTTCCTTCATACATTGGTACCTCTATTCTTGCTCTGGCTCCTATTCTTGAAACAGATTTCAATAAGCGATCTTGTGCAGCATCTTCTGCTACATTTTCTTTGACCTCTATCTCTTAAATCTCAGCTTCACTGATATCTCCAGTGTCTGGTTCTCTTCTTTGCGTTCTTTCTATGCGTCCAGTCTCATTCTAAGTTGCCTCATTTCTTCTTCCATTTATGCATTCTCTCTTTGGCTCCTGGGTGGCATGATTTCCACTGCGTCACCTTCTGATGCCTATGAACAAAAATTAAATCTTGATACCATGAATGATACCAATTTACCTCCTTTCTCCTTTGTCTGTTATCTACAAACAAATTCAATATCAACTCTGATACCACATGATGCAGTCGCCTACCCCAGCAGGGTCTGTCGACCTCTCGGTCACTGGATCTTCTTACTCCTCGAGCTGAAGCAGCTCTTTGATTCCCTACTGGAATCTTCACTACATATCCATAGGTCCTTTTTATGAAAGCTACACCTGCATGAATAAACACTAGGTGTAAGCTTTCTTCACGTGACCATGGGCTGTGACTGCACACCTATCCAAAAGTCGCTTCGAGATTATGTGTTTTGCGAATTTGGAAAATAGTCCATATCCTTCTCCTCCCAAAGTCTGATCTCTGAACTCTCGATGTCAGATCAACGATCCACAGCCTCCAACGATTCAACGGTCCAGATATCCCTTTCACGTATCGGGACTTCACATTTCATGACATCAAAATATTTCTCACCTCTTATCTTTCGATTCACAAACCTTCGCTCGATGTCAGATCGATCGCTCACAACCTTCCTCCATCCAATAGCTTAGATCAACTCGCGAGTTCAGACCTCGCGAATTATCACAACTATGTCCTTTAACTTTTCTGGTTTGCGAGTCAGTGAAATGATGATCTCTCGCCATGTGTCCTTCCCAACACCAACGGCTAGGATTGTGATCCGGATTATTTTCGGCACGAAATGAGAGCGGAGATATAATAAAGAAATGCACAGAGATATCGCGTATATCCAGTAATATAACAGAAATATATCAGAGATGCAACCA